>JAFVLL020027737.1:33896-107440 GCA_021397915.2 Tor tambroides
TCACCTCAGTCGTGGTCCCTGCCGGACCTGAGACTTGAACCCACGACCTTCGGGTTACAAGTCCAACTCTCTATCCATTAGGCCACGGCTGCCCCTAATTAAATAATATTCAGTATAACATAATTAGATAGATAGATAGATAGATAGATAGATAGATAGATAGATAGATAGATAGATAGATAGATAGATAGATTTAGATGTAGCTTTTTTTGCGATCAAAAACACAAATTGCTAACAAGACTATTGCTGACTGCGAGGATGTGAGTTTACATGCTTGATGAATCGAACAGCCGATTTGCCAACTTTACCCAGCAAGCTGGCAAAAAGATCTACACCATAATGAAGTGCACCAATTAGCTTTAGTCACGGTGTTGGACAAAAGGTCAAAATAAACGAGGAGAAGTGTTGTGAAAAAGTACCACAATAGCTGTTACTTCCCGAACAGCATTAGAGGACTCCAGAGGTTGCCAAAAAAACAGTAGGTAATTTGCTGTGTAATTTTTACACGGGCTGTGTGAGGAAATACACAGACGTGTTCAATTTGGATAGGATTGAAATCACAAAGTGCAGCTGGAAAACAAATTGGCCTGACCTCCTCTGGGAGAACTAGTCCTGTCCAAATAGGGCAGAGAGGGGTGGAAATGAGCATGGTGTCGTCATCCGAAAACAAAGAGAGTTCGCTAATAAAGCCTTTGGTAAATATCAAGACAAACATCTTTGTCATATTCTAACAATGAAAAATTATTTTACAACATTTATTCTACTTTTTTTTCAAATAAACTGTTCATTTGAACTTTCTATTTGTCAAAGAATGCTGAAAATAAGGAAAGTATAACAGTTTCATCAAAAATATGAAGCAGAAAAACTATTTTTCAACATTGATTTTAAGAAATATGACTTGAGCAGCAAATCAGCATATTAGAATGATTTCTGAAGGATCATGTGACAGTGAAGACTGGAGTAATGATGATGAAAATTCAGCTTTGGATCACAGGAATAAATTACATTTTAAAATATATTCAAATAGAAAACCGTTATTCTAAATTGTAATAATATTTCACAGTTTGGCAGTTTTTCCAGTATTTTTAATCAAATAAATGCAGCCTAGGTGAGCAGAAGTCAAAAAACATTATGACCTCAAACTTTTGAACGGTAGTGTATGCTAATACAATTTTATAATTTCAAGTTGCATGCATAAAATTGATATAAGAACGAACATGAACTAGAAATGATCAGTAGTATACTTAGTATAAGTTAACATTAAGATTTTGCTGTTCATTGTTGGTTAATGGCACCTAACCAGAAACACGCATTATGAAAGAAAATATGGTTAATTATAATTTCATGCTGACTTTAAGCATATTACTGTTTTCAGCAAAAACATCAGATTGCAGCCTGATTATTTTTTCATCCTGTTTTCCAGCCTCCCGTTGTTCACTTATTTTTTGGCCCTTTATGCTAAATCTAGTTCCCACAAAGCTTTTATCTCAGATGATCGGCAGTTTGTGTCTTTTCTCTGTTAAATATTAACGTGGTGTTTCTGACCCTCCGATTTCAAGTTCTGAGAGAAAAGTTTTTTTGTTTTTTTTATGTGACTTCTTCAAACATCGCTCACAGCGCAAATGTAACATCCCGTAGAGATGTCAACGAAGACAGCCGTGAGCGAGTGAACCGGATGGGGACAAGAAAAGAGCGAGTGCGTTTCAAAGCGAGCGTTTGACTGTCGGTGCATTGTTGGGAGTCGGAGGCAAGGACACGTCAGCGTGTGTCCTTTTTTAAAGCCCTGCTCTCCTGCTTTTATCAGAAATCTCTCAGAGTGTGAGATATCTGCATTCACTTCTCGGCTGTCATTGCGATCGACAGTTTTTGGCAATGAAAAAAGCTGATTGTGCATTAGCAAGAGGCTTCCTGACAGCGGTGGACTGGTTTTCTCCAGTAAATAACCTCTAAATTCCATATGAGTCATTCTTTAGGATTGTTTATGAATATGTGTCCTGATGTCGAGCTGCAGACAAACCCATCATTAATTTTCCATAAGCCTTGTTGATGTGTGACCCATGCTGACCACCCTTCTGATTAAGAGTGTGTGTTTTTACAGATTAAGTGAGATTACAGTTGTTTATGTATCTGCATTAGTCCAGTACAGTTGTGTTTGACAAGGATGAGGTGTGTGTTGTATTAACATGCATCCTGGGATGTGCGGCAGTGACATATTCAGAAAAGGGTTGGAACAAGTAATAAATTAAAAAATCAGCCAGTGAAAAGTTTGTTATTAATCTAAACATTTAGGTAGCTTGCATCCTATAAATTATACTGTTATCTTTTTGTATGAAGTTTTAAGTGATGTTAACTGTTATGTTCTTGTTTTATTTATATATATATATATATATATATAATATATATATATATATATATATATATATATTTATATATATATATATATATATATATATAATATATATATATGTGTGTGTGTGTGTGTATGTATATACTACTCACAAAAAGTTAGGGATATTCGACTTTCGGTTGAAATTTATGGAAAATTTAAAAAGTTCATGCTACAGTGATATTATATCATGAAAGTAGGGCATTTAAGTAGAAGCATTAATTTCTTCATCTCAAACTATTTATTGAAACAAAAGCTATCAACAGTGGTGGTATACCACAACAAAAAAAGTCAATGTCTCAATAACTTGTCATGTGTCCTTGAGCATCAATTACAGCTTGACAATGACGTCTCATGCTGTTCACAAGTCGATTTATTGTCTTCTGAGGCATGGCATTCCACTGTTCTTGAAGGGCTGCCCTCAGGTCATTGAGGTTCTGGAGTGCAGGTTTATGACCATGTACAAAACAACTCAGCTGATCCCATAGGTTTTCTATGGGATTCAGGTCTGGAGAAAGTGCAGGCCACTCAATTTGAAGTACTCCAGCCTCCAGCAGCCATTCCCTGATGATGCGACCTCGATGAGCTGGGGCATTGTCATCCATGAAGATGAAATCAGGCCTGTGTTGCTCATGCAGAGGCGCAATGACCGGATTAATGATGTTATTCAGGTAGTATTGGCTTGTCACAGTACCATTCACAAGGTGTAGGGTAGTTCTGTATAGACTAGAGGCACCTTCCCAGACTGTAACACTAGACAACAGTGGCTGATGCACAGAATTCTCCTTGACGTCTCCAACAGCGTTGACGGCCATCATTTCTGCTCAATGTGAATTGACTTTCATCAGAGAACAGCACTGAGGCCCACTGGTTCCTCGTCCAGCGCAAATGCCCTGACGATGATGCCTGTGCCTGGTGGTGTGGTCTTGCCAGGTACACTTGCAGGTCATCTAGCACACAGACCATGCTGATGTAAGCGGTTTCGAATGGTCTGACGTGACACTCGGGTGCCTCTCACTTCACTTAAACGTGCCTGGAGTTGAGTGGCATTCATAATCCGGTTCCACAGGGCACTGTTCACAATGAAGCGGCCATCAGCATGGGATGTGTTATGCAATAAGTATGAAACATTTAACAGTTGGACATGTGCATTCAAAAGTTTAGAGAAGGTCAAATTAAGTTCACCTGTAATGGTTATAGTGCATTTTAGGTGCATTCTGAAATTTCACCAGAAAGTCGAATATCCCTAACTTTTTGTGAATTGTGTGCGTATATATACATATTTATATACTGTATGTATATATACATATATATATATATATATATATATATATATATATATATATATATACATACATATATACTGTATGTGTATATATATAATGTATGTGTGTGTGTGTACATATATAAATACTGTATATATACTGTGTGTGTGTATATATATATATATATATATATATATATATATATATATATATATATATATATATATATATATATGTGTATGTATATATATTGTATACACGCACACATGCACTGCTGTTCAAAGGTGCATTATTTGATCAAAAATACAGAAAAAAAGAGTAATATTGTGAATATACACAGTGTATATACACACACACACTGCTGTTCAAAAGTGCATTTATTTGATCAAAAATACGGAAAAAACTGTAATATTGTGAAATATTTTTGCAATTTAAAATAATGGTTTTCTATTTTAATATACTTAAAAGTATCATTTATTCCTGTGTTAAAAGTGTTCACTGAGAAGCTGTAAAATGCTGAGTTAGCCAGTGATCCCCATTTCTCCAAAAACCTGCCCTCCAAAGACATCAACCAATCCAGTGTCTGCAAACCCAGACATGCAAAATGATTGATGGGCAGAGAGCATTTCTGATTGGCTTAAAACTTTCAGATTCTTTTTTGCTGATTACAGGGCCTTGTGTTGTCACAGAGACGTGTGTGATTTCTCAGGACGCCTATTTCAGTGATATCTGCCAGGACTATTTTATGAGCGATATTCCTTGAAAATCACTTACAGCAGCTTTAATACCAAGTGTAAAAACCACTATCGGTCTCATATGACCGTTTGTGATGGCATCACCCGAGACAGATGTTAATACAAGCGGTAAACAGAGCCCTAGTGTGCGTGTGTGTGTAATTGAAACGCTCTCTCTCGTTCTCCAGGTGCTGTTTTTGCTTTTGTTGGCCATGCCGGAGGCGTTGAGCAGGGAGGCGGTTGTGGACGTCCCGCTGGCGTCATCTCTGCTCTCTCTGCCCTTCTACCTGCTGTGTCTGTTCGGCTCGGCCCTTCACGTGCTGGTCTGCACCTCCGCCGGGGGCCCCTGCTACCTCTGCTCTCTCCCTTGGGTCCTAGTGTTCACCGTCATCCTCTTGTCCTCCGCCTTCATGTGTGCTCTGGTTAGTATGGCGGCGAGGAGGATGCCGACCAGCAACAAGACACCTACTAAGGTGAGTAAAAGGTTTCTGCACCATGGGCATCACCAAATGTAAAATACAAGTCCATAATTCATAATAACACTTCCTCCAGCGAAAAAGTCCATCGCCTGTTGTCCTCTCACATCAAAATCCACCCACATCTTTGTTTAGAGCTGTTCAGACTATTTTTGCTTGTAAACAGTGCTTGATTTGTACATATTTCTCTCCTGATTCAGATGAAACTACTTTTTTTTACTGGAGAAAGCAATATTATGGTTTATGGGCTCATATTTTAACCGGAAGCAAAGGTTAGAGGTTTAAAAACCTCTTAGTGATGGATTTGTGTTGAAATCACTAGTGTCCAGTAAATAAATCATGAGGGCATTTTTTTTACTATTTAGTGAAGTATTATTCATTAACAAAATGTTGCCCCTTGTCTTCCATTGGTGGGACAAACAGAATTTGACATGTCAGACCACGCAAACAAACAAAGCAATGTTTTGCCATCGTGTTTACACTTTTCAGGGAAGTCAACCTGAGAATGTGTGTCTTGTAGTCGTCTCTGCACGTTAGGCTGTGATGGGAGACAGTTTTTGAACATCAGAAGCATCACACACAGCAGCTTTATGTCTCTGGAGGCCCAAGCAGAGTTTCAGATTTTCCATTTTGCTCTAAACACCAAAAACAAACCCTGATTGAAGTTTTATCCTTGGCAGTTTATTTAAGGACGAGTAGAGAAGCTCTCTGGTTACTTTTGACACAGGCTTTGCTGTAAACGCAATGTC
This sequence comes from Tor tambroides, assembly GCA_021397915.2. Classification (NCBI taxonomy): domain Eukaryota; kingdom Metazoa; phylum Chordata; class Actinopteri; order Cypriniformes; family Cyprinidae; genus Tor; species Tor tambroides. The sequence goes on from JAFVLL020027737.1 coordinate 39,507, forward strand.
CTTTACTTGTTTAAAGGTCATGTGTGAACAGGAGCTGTTATCAAAAGACGGCTTTAACAGTAAGCTCGCTTAAGTAAAAAAAAAGTAGTAATGCTATACACTGTTAGAAGTTTGAGGCTGGTAAGATTTGATAATGTTTTTGAAAGTTTCTCTACTTTTATGCTCACTAGAGCTTAATTTGATCAAATATACTGTAAAAACAGTAAATATTATTACAATTTAAAACAACTATTTTCTATTTGAATAGATTTAAATGTAGTTTATTCCTGTGAACAAAGCTATATTTTCAGCATCATTACTCCAGTCTTCAGTGTCACATGATCCTTCAGAAATCATTCTAACATGCTGATTTGCTGCTCAAGAAACATATTTTTTTATTATTATCGATGTTGTGCTGCTTTCCAGGATGCTTTGATTAATAGAAAGAAAAATGTATATGTATTGTAAAAAATTCAATGATTTTTCTAGATATAGAAATTACACTTTAAATTATATCCCTCTTATATCCAGGTTTTGATTCTTAAATAAAAATGGCAGTATTTGAAGGTATTACGCCCCGTGTCTAGTTGCATGATAAGGGGTGTTATAAAGATAAGTCTGTAGTGGTGGATTCCCAAGAAAAAAAGAAATCACTCCGGTCGAGGATCAAACAGGAACATAATTAAATAAGGAAAACTGCTACATTTGTTAGAGACTGTGCGGTAAGATGAAGAGCATGTCTTCGGGGTGGCCACAGGCCAAAATAACAAAAGGAAGAAAGGAAACTTGAAAAGAAAAATAAAGAAATTAAATAACCTAATCGAACAATAACATAAGTAAGGGATAATATACATCCAGCCGGATGATATCACAGAATAACCCCCAACAGGGTGATCAGGACCCCACTTATAATTACTACATGACTAAATAGTTGAAATATTTGAGAGCAAAGCTTCCTTTAAAGGTGCTGTATGTAGGATTGAACTAGGTATTGCAGTCCAAATTCAAAATATTGGAGAGGGTTTTTTTCACCCGGCCCCTCCTCCTCAGACTTGATGCACACGCAGGTTGCCAGATTAACGACACCAACGAGAACGAGCGCACATGACGATGGATGACATGAAATACGCTGTGTTTTCCGCCAACTGGCAACCCGGAGTGCCAAAATACAATTGGGTAAACTGGCAGTGGGCGGGTTTCACAAACCAAAACAGAGACCGACATTCCGGCCCGGAACGCACATTTTCAAAGGAAAATAACTGACTGTAGCATTGTTTTTCAGATAAACAAGTATGTTAACTTAGCATGTTTCTTAAATATCTGAAAACATATTATGGTATTTTTATGCTTTAGCAGAGTCAAAAACTTACATACAGCACCTTTAAGAAAGCAGTAGCGAGCGGCACGTTCAGACTGGACTGATATTTAAGGGATACGATGCAGTCATAGTACTTATTACACGTCATTTCACCACATAAATAAGCATGATGATAAAAGATATTTATTTAAGATGAAACTGTTACCAGTTTGTTAGTTATCTTATTATCCATTACAGTGAACAGAACAATTGTCGCAAATAGCAGCAGCTCTATTTATATTAATCAAGAGAGAGCAAGTCTATGACCAGGATGGCATAATTAAATAATTGTACACATAATATTGATTTGAGTTTTAATATTTTATTAGCCAACCAAATGCAAAGCTTCCATGAAGAAAAACTGTTCTTAGCAAGGATATAGTGTCGACATCAGTTACCTGGATGAGCCTGTGTTATCAGATTTTTCAGGTTGTTATTGAGGAATAACATATCTCGGCATGTCGCGACTGACCAATCAGAATCAAGTATTCCACAGAGCTGTGTAATAAAATACAGCAAACTTACCTAATTCCTTAAAGGGATAGTTCACCCAAAAATTAAATTCTGTCATTAATCACTCACGCTCATGTTGTTCCAAACCCGTAAGATCTTCGTTAATCTTCGGAAAACAAAATTAATCCGAGATTAAAATCTCAGATTGCATCAAAAATATCTTAACTTGTGTTCCAAAGAAGAACTAAAGTTTTACGGGTTTGGAACGATTTGAGGGTGAGTAATTAATGACAGAAAAACAAAAAACAAAGTCCATACAGATTCCCCAAATATGAAGGTAAACCCCTCCGCTCTGTTTACCAGTGTGTACACTAACATCAATAAATATGAGCACTAAATCAAAACAACATTCATTTGAGACAAGATTAATCGTTGTCTGGAGGAGGTATCCAGGAGCTCTCTACCCGTTCATGGTCACACGGACAATAAACTGCTGCCGGTGGCGTTCTTAAAAAGACCCCGCCTTAATAGAGTGACAAATAATGCATGAGCACCACATCTTCAAGCGATCTATCGAAGGACAGACAATGAGGGAAAGGAGAGAGAGAGCAACACAATGCAGCAAAGCAAATACAAGAAATGGTTGTAACAAAGTCATGAATTCAAATAAGAATTATTTTTGATTTTTAATTAACTTAGCTCATTTTTATAAGTTATCTTGAGGCCCCAGTTAAGAGATGGCTGTGATGGCTTTGCATTGATAAGAGAAACACAAGTTATGAAAAAATACAATTCAAATACAGTAGCAGTAAAGCTATTCATAAAGCAACTTTAAACGGTTTTATTTGATTAACTGTCAACCAATCAGTAGGTGTTTAGACAGTAATGTAAGAAAAAGGAATCTAAACCCAGTTTAATCACAGCTGCCAAAGCTTATACTGCCATTTTATGTCATCAAGAAAATGATCTATAGCCTATTATTGATAGTTTTCAATAATAACTGCAAGTTACTTCAATGCATTTACACCATGAAATCCAAATCCAAAATCTAAGACAATCTAGGGTGTTATCAAACTTTTGGAGGAAACTGTAAAAGTCTTATGTAAGAAGCAATCTTAAAGACAGTTCTTTGTTAGTTTGAGATTGAGCTGCTGTTTTGGCCTCCATGATGAATGTGAGATGAGAATATGACCATCATATCAGCCTACTCTTGCATCATGGGATAGAAATGTCATCATTAAATATCAGTGAAGTTTATAGCACTAGTAGAGTCTCATAAAAAACATTCTGGGTCATATTTCATCCACAAAATCATAAGAAAGGAAGAAGTTGTGTTGGGCTCACAGAGTCTTCTCTCTTCATAAAAACTCCTCTTAATAATGCATATCTGCTTTTGGCCTCCTCAAACAGCAGAGACACAGGGAAAGTTTTCAGGGATAAAAAAAGAATTTGCTCCAGAGTTAATGAGATAAGAAGAGGACACCTCTTTTAATTACCTCCTTACAGGAAAGAAAGATCTCCCTCTCTCTCTTTCTGTGGCACGAGAGAGAAAATTGCTGACAGTCAGAGGTGAGAACAAACAGAATGATCATTAGAGAGGGAGCGGTGCGGCAGAGGAGAAGAGAAATAAGGCAAGGAAGTGACTGTAAGATGAGCCGAGTGAAAGTTTTGCAGCATCACTCCTCGATTCCCAGTCGAGTTCCTGTCACCTTCCACCTTCCAGACGGCTGTCTGTTATTTTGAAGCATCACTCATGCTCAATATTTAATGAGCAGGTTTTTTGCTCTGGTTTCCGTCTCTGGTGGCAAGAGCTCGGGTTCATGCACAGGGAATATGTTGGGCTCTAAATTAAACGCTGGCTTTTAGGAGCATTCAGGTTGAATAAAGAGAAATCGTCCGGCCTGAGGCGTCTTCAAGGGGCTCGTTTGATGTACTGTGTATGCTAGAGACTGACATGCACACGAGTATGACAGCGATGATCATTCATGAAAACACACTAATGATTTATGTGATTGGGGATGATGGCATATTGGGGTTAGGACAGCGGTTTTATCCGCTCATGCATTCCCTGGCATCCAACTCAACAGGAAATGGGCTGCAAAATACATTTAGTGAAACCTAAGCTGCAAAGCAGGTCATTTAGATGTTTTTGTGGTTGTGACCTATAAACTTTATTGCTCATTTTGAAAATCTGATACTGTTTTTGGTGCAAGAACCCATTTGTTTTGCTGGACAACAGTAACACAATATTTTTGCAATGTCATGTTTTATAATAATAACAAAACGTTTACTTATAAACTTTTCGAGGGAGAAAAGGAAGGCCAAAAAAGGTTGTTAAAGTGAAAAATTGTAGGGGGAAAAAGTAAATATTGACAATATTGTGCTTTATATTTATTTTAAATTGTAATTATTAACAGTTTAAATTTTTTTAACTTAAATTAAAAAATAAAATATAAATATTAGATTGAAAACTAAAAGATAATCGGAAATGTTAATAATGTTTATAACTGAAATAGTTTGAAACAAATTAATAACTAGAAATAAATAAAAACTGAACTAAGAGGTTTTCTTAAAGTTAATATATTTTTTAAAGTGAATAAATTAAGTAATATTTAAATATTAGTAATATTTAAATGAAGAATCATTTTTAAAGAACAAATAAAAATGACGAGCACATTGCACAAAAATGACAAAAATTAAACTAAAATTAAAATGAACACTAATTAAACAGCTTAATTAAAATTATAAAGCTAATTAAAATTCTAGTACTAATTAATAAATAGTATATAAATAATACCAAAATAACACTTTTATTTTCTGTACACACACACACACACACACACATATACAATATGTATATATACATACATACATTTTATATATTTTATATTTATATTTTATTTTCTATTATATATATTTTATATATTATAGTTTCATATTATACATTATTTTATATTTATTGTGATACTGTTTTTGGTGTTAGTGATATTGACAAACGTGATAAGCAGTGAATAAAAAAAATACATTTCTACACTGAATTAGGCTGTTGCCTCTTTGAAAAGCACCACAGCCTCAAATGTATAATTGACAGGTGCAGATCCAGGAGACAATTGGCTGTATTTCCAATTCATTCTCCAGGTAATGGGGTCTCAGAGGATCCAGGCCAATTTGACAGAAATTTGAGTTACTCCCACATGCGTGACAGTGACCCCTCACATAGCTGTGAGACAGAGGTGAAGAGAATCATGGGATTGACGTCAAGCTTCTGCGAGTTGCTCATGATTGACATTAACCTCCCTCACTGAAGGCATATTGGAACCGCTGAGATCAGTATAAATTAGAGAATGATAAGAATTCTAAAAGCATTGATGATTAATACTAAGACCGATGTCAAAAGAAGCACATTTCTATGACAGTAACTTTTATGTTTTTCTATCTTTTTTTTTTTATTCTTTGGCAGGACAACCTTTAAAATTATATATAAACTTTTTTTCATTTACTTTATTTTCCTATGTACATTTATATTTATACATTATAAAAACAAAACTATTTAATAATTATTAAAATTTTGTTTAGCTATTATCATGGCACTGAAAATAATAATGGTAGTAATATACAAAAATCAATGTTACAAAATCAGCCTTGTTTTACCGGTGATTCCAGCGCTGTTTCCAGCAGATGTGGGTTGTGCCTGTATTTCATGCCCCTTGCTGTCAGGGAATTCCAACACAGTGTTTAATTAGTCTGCATTAATTGCCTCCTGATCAATTAGTGCTGCTGTCATCCTTGTTAATAGAGATGTTTACTCGGCACTTCAGACGATGTTTTGATTCTTATTATAATCCAGAACTCTCACTCTGATAAGACTGCATCTCTCAGTCCTGCATCTGTTTTTAAATGTGCTCATTTGCATAAGTCTTTGTAATCTTTCATCAAAATGTAAAAACTTTTTTTTGCCTTTTTCCTTTTACACTCTTAAAAATAAAGGTTATTTTTTGGCATTGATGATTCCATTAAGAACCTTTAACATCCATAGGATATTTCTATTTCACAAAAAGTACTTTATAGTGGAAAAATGTTCTTTAGAGATTTGAAGTGTTTTTCACACTAAAAAAATGGTTCTTTTTAAATTTTGCTCACTGAAAGGTTTTTTAGGGATACAAAAAGTGTTCTTCTATGGCATCAAAGAAAGAAAGAAAGAGAAAGAAAGAAAGAAAGAATCCAGTCAATCAGTCCTTTTGAAACTTTTATTTTTAAGAGTGTAATTAATATTCACCAATATTCACCAAATAGCTATTTAGTGATTGTTAGCTTTTTGTTAATGGAGTCAAAAAGCCTCAAAAGTGTGGTATTCAGGAAGAGAAAAAATAAATACATCCCGTGGAAATATTTGGCTTTTTGGTCATTTTTGCACACGCAAACATTTGATCCTCTTTGAAACAACATAGATTAATAAAATTGATAAACTCAATTAGAACCGAAGAAATTTACATCTGTTGATATTTCTATTGAATAAATTATTAAAAGAAATATATTAAAAAAAGACATTTGAAATGTAAAACTATTAAAAGAAATATTTCTTGTGGTTTTGTTTAAATACATTGACTTTAATCATCGGCACTGTTTCAAAGAGAATCAAATGTTTCTTGTCCAGATATGTCAAAAAAGCCAACAGTTTTCATGATATGTACTTATTTTTATTCAGCTCAGAATCATTCAGGTATGTAACACATACTGTTCACTAGTGTTGTAGTCAAGACCACCTAAACTGAGACAGAGACTAGCTACTGTCAGTACATCCATGACATGCTGCTGTGAGCATGTAGGAAATACTGCTGCTGCACATATAACATTTATGAAATAACGCCAATATATAACATACATGAAATCAACCTGCAGCAGATCTATACAGGTGGAGCTGGGGAAGGTGGAGGGTTGCTGAAGTGCGTTGCAACTGCTACAGCAAACACTAGCCAAGTATTTGAATGCTGAGAAGCAGCTCATTGGCTGCTGATGCGAAAAGAAACCAATCAGCTGTGCCATGTGAATAATGATCTCATTATATCAGACTGAGTTAGAACCCATCAGCCTGCGCCATCTAGAGTTAGAATTATTAATCAAATGAAATCACTAACAGAATTCATTTTTGCACTGCAGAGGTGTCACAGAAACTGCATCTGAAATGGTGCTATTACAACCGCCTAAATATTGCTGAGATTAATGTTTTAAAAATGACATTTTGTATATAGAAATATGATGGAAAAATAAAATGAATATGAATATCAAACTAACACCGGGAGTAGTTTAGGTAGCGTCAAATCACTTAATGAGTAAATCACATAATCATTTATTCAACCAGTTTGTTCAAAGCAGCTGATTTATTCAGTAACAACTGCTGTTCTGTTATGGATTTGTTTGGAACTATTTTCATTGCCGAAAATATTTAAACATTATTAGCGCTATTTATTTGCCAAAACAGCAAAAATAAATAAATAAATAAATACATAAATGCATAAATAAATAAATTGTGTCTAAAATGTAATTCTCTTATTCACTTCACGTATAAAATTCTTGTTTGTTGAAGGATTGTATAAAATCAGTATCACATTTTGGAATTATGTTCATATTCTTGAAAACGGCTCTCTTGCTCTTGATATTAATTTTATATGAAAACAGGTCTCATACAAGTACTTTTTGCAGTCAAATCTTGAATTGTATTAATTTTGCTGAATGTTTTGACAGATTTCCCCTTTAAATTCTGACCAGGCGCAAGAGTATCAAAAGAAATAAAATTAGAAATAAGTTATTGATGCTCTCAAGTACTACAACAACACTACTGTGCACTTTCACATCATTTTCTGATGGATAAAAGTATTTTTTTCCCCTAAATGAATATTCTGTTCTAATCGCATTACAGAAGTAAAATGGGCTGTAAATGCTGTTTCATGTTGACCTCAAAAAGGTACAGCAGCAAAGACAGGCTGTTTAATTGTACGGGTCAGAGAGAGGGTGGAAAATACTCATGAAAAACTCATTTACAGTGCAGAAAGCATAACATTATAAGTGGACTTAAGGGAAAATGTGAAACACCATATGATATGTCCACTTTAAAGAAACAAACAGGCTGTTTAGTTACACATGAGCTGATGGTCAGGCCCACACACAGCCTGTCGTCAGAGGGAATTTCTATCTGTTTCTGCATTAGCATATAGATTAGCGCGCGTGGCCCCGTTAGCTCAGCGCTTGCTCCTGCAATGATGAAACCATTGGAGACCTGAGCGCGCAGCCTAGAAAACAAACTCCTGACGCTTTTGGTCCAGACTCTTGTGGATCCAAATATTCCCTTCGATGGGACCGACAATATGAAAAAGCGAAAAGTAAAGAGAGATGGTTTGCGCAGAAATGAGAAGCGAGAGCGAGTTCATCCCAGACGGTGTTTACACAAACACAAGTTGCTTACACAATTCATTTCCCCCGCCGGCTGACTTCCGCCCAGGTGTTGCCCCGGGTGATGAATGGGAGGCATTGGTTGCGGTGGCGAGGCCTTGTCACACTGGTGAGATGTGACCGGTCCCATTGGTAACACACATCAAGGCTGCACATGGTCATATCCATCATGACCAGGGACACGCACAAACAGCCACAGAGCGACCAATTAGTATAGCGTTATCAGCGCAGCTGAGATGCTGTTTGTCGCTTAGAAATACTGTCTGTTGTTTGAACTGAGGAAGAGCAGCACATTTAACATCAGTAATGTGAGGGAAATTGAATTTTCACTGGAAGTAAAGAAGGGTGGGATCAGGGCTGCGTGTTAAAAATTATCACTATATATTTTTCCCTTGATGAAATGATAACGTTCAATAAATATCCGATATAATGTTTATTTGCCAAAAGTGGAATGAGCGTTAACAGCGCCACACCAAAGTCCCTTTCAAGGAAAGTCTGTTCACTCCGCGGCCGTATTTGCAACGCCTCCGGGCAGCTCAAACAAGACGAGAGGTGTGTCCCAAATCGCGTACTTATGCACTATTCTGATGTTTTGTAATAGAAACAGTGTGAGTAGTGCATTCACACTGAAAATACCAAAAAGAAAAAGTGCACTTTAAATACCCGATTAAATGAAGTGTGGAATGTTGGACACTTCATGCACTCAACTATCGCAGCTTTAATTATGTCGCGAAGGGGGCGGGGCTATCAGACTCTGATTATTAAGGACAAAATAACCTGATAAAATTCATACACTACATGGTTGAGAACAGAGTGCAAAAGTACATAGTGTAGAAGTGCATAGTGTATAGTGCGTCATTTGGGACGCAGTTCAAATCCTATCTAAATGAACGGGGGAATCCTAAAATCTCAAAAACTGCTCGCTGAACTCACAATTAATAAGCAACATCAGTAACAAAATCTGAATTCATGAATGTTGTTTCTTATGCTCAAATAGCGTTTAAAAAAGCTTATTTTTCAGGCTAGACCAGCCAATGCGCATGCGAAGTCAACGCACTTATAACTGCGCATCGGCTGGTCTAGCCTCCGGTTTCTATGGGAACCAGAGTTTCTAACGGCTGCCGCAGTGACGCAATGACTTTACCAATCAGCGATTGGCTCTTTTGTTTAGAAGGTGGGACTGTTTCGCCATATTGCACGTTGCAGTTTCTCCCATTCATAAGTATAGGAGTGAACAGTCTTTGTATTTCTATAGTCTTTGGCCACACAGACCAATTACCAGCTCGGCTCAAACAGCAGCGGGGCGTGAGCAGATGCTTTTACTTGCTGATTGGTCTCGAACATGCGACCGGCACTGTGAGATCCAGTGAGAAGTGCTTGAATTCAGCCAAGAATACATGGAAATGTCTTGGTTATTTAGTTTAAAGCCAGATGAAACGGCGCTGATAAACACGAGAAACACCGTGCCATGAACAATCCTGTTAGAAGGCTTTTCCATGGATTTACTGTAGTAATACTAACTTCACCATGGTATTGCAGCAGAAATGTGGGATATACATATTATATTATTAATGTAGACATATTAAATATTTTAAAGAAGTAATGGTTGTTATTAAGCTTTAACATTTGTGCATATATTTATACTAAATGTATTTAGGCTACTGTTTTTCATATAGAAACCATATGGTTACATTTTACCATGGTAGTGAGGTGCTATGAGATTTTAACTTTGGTTATCATGATTAGATTTTGTGATACTATAGATGGCCAATGGTTAATTTTAATAAAAGCAGAGTCCCAACTCAGTCAGAATATTTCAATGTTACCCTGTATATATGTTACTGTTTTTGTTAATGAATATAAATTTAAATCTGCATCGTGCCATCAAAGTCAGTGAACACAAATCTGTTTCTTGTTTTGAAACAATATCACACAGAACATGCAGAAACTAATAAGTGTTTTGAATATTGTACCTCAGGTTTGTGAAATGTTCACCTGTGTGGCAAGTGTTTGTCATGTTCTGACAAAAAAAAGAAAAGTAGTTTAAAACCATAATTAACTGTCTGATTTCTACAGCTTTAACTCAGGAGAAGAAATTAGCCTTTAGATTAGATAAAGATTTAACATTCATTGTGATAATTATCGATATTGACTGATAAGAAAAATTTAATCGTGATAATTTCTTCCATATCACCCACAGCTAGGTGGGAATTTTTTTTATTGTCAGGACATGATATGAGCAAGTGTTATTTTAGTATTACAGTGTTATAATTTTTATTAATATTTTAAAAATTTCAATTTTTTTTTTTTTTTTAGTTTAAATTTAATTTTGTGTTCCTTTTATATATTTCTATATGTTATTAGTTTGTTTTTATTTCAGTTTTAGTTCAGTTTAAAAAATTTTTGTTTTTTCTTTTCCAGTTAGTCATTTTAGTGCTTCAACTGCACACTTATTTCAGTTAATTGCCATGGCAACATTTTAATTGTCAGGGTTATATATATTTTTTTATTTCAGCATATTTAAATTAACAAACGTATATTTTTAGTAGTTGTAGCTTTAGTTTATGATAGATCTGATATGATCCTGTGATGTTATATGATATGATATTTAGTGTACTGTAAAAAATGACTAATAATATTACGAATACAATATAATTAGGCCTAATATAATTGTATTTTTAATTTATATTTAAATATCTATAAATATAATATTTAATATGTATTCTAATTTCTACTTACGTTGTATCATTATGTATTATTTTTATTTATTTAATTTTATTACTTTATGTATATTATATTAGGCTTGTTTTTTTTACTAAAAAAAATTAGTTTTTTTGTATTTTCTTATATATTCCATTATTTATATTTTTTATATGTAATATATATTTTATGTAATACGTAATATTTTGCATATATACACCATTTATATTAGTAGGAATGCAATATTATTTATTTATTCATATTATTCTTTTTAAACTTGTCTTCTAGTAAAAATTCTAAAAATCCTTGAAGCATGAAACATTTAATGAAGAAGCAAATCTGAGTAAGATATTATGAAGCTGTTTTATTTTGTTATATATTTATTAGCTGTGTGTGTGTGTGTGTGTGTGTGTGTGTCATTGCACTGGCAGATATTGTTGCTTGATTTTAATTTGATTGCACTGAGTGAAAAAATCTGCCACTGCAGTATGACTAAATGCACCCTAACAACCATATCTGTCATCCGCACCCACACTACTGTAACATCATGCAAACACCAATGATATTTTGTTCATAAAAATATAGTTGGTTAATAATATTTTCGCCCCTGTGCCGCTGCGATTAGAAGGAAAGAAAATTTGTTTCAGATGCAAAAGATTGTGATTACACTTTGATGAAAGATGATGAAAACAAACATTTGTGTCTTCAGAATAACAGGCACTGATGAATCATTTGCAGTGAGAACAGAAACGGGATGCTGTTGTGTGTGATTGTGATTCTGAAGACATCGACCAATGTACAGGGTTCCCCAGAGAAACGTACGTGTGTGTGTGTGTGTGTGTGTGTGTGTGTGGCTGTTAGCACTTTCCCTTTGAGTCAACACTGCTCTGCTCCCTGCAGCCCTGCACTTACACACTGTGGGAAACAGTCACAACATGCTCTCTCACCTGTGTGTGTGTGTGTGTGTGTGTGTGTGTGTGTGTGTCTGTTAGCTCAGGGCTCTACACATCAAAGTGCTGTCTGTAGAGTTGTTTTACAGTGTTGCACACTGGTGACTTTGGTGTCAGCGGTGTTTTACTGTCACACACTGTCAGATGTTTCGGTTATTTGTGGTTTTTGCCCTTTTCAACTCTCACCGCTTCACCTTTTCCACTCCATTTCTCTCTCTATGCTTCACATCTGACTGCTTGTATTGATTTTTTAGTGCATTTTTGTGCAAACTTTTGTCTGTATGGAAGATGCCATACATGATGTGTTACTGGTAAGATATATTTGGCATGAATGTATTGCAACAGCAGAAAACTGCTGAAAAACTTTTTTGCATGTATCATAATTGTTTATCATTTGTTTCTCAGTAGATTTCTGTTTCAAATAAATGCTGTTTTTGAGCTTTCTATTCATCTATGGATCCTAGAAAAAGAAATGCAGCATTGTTTTTCACAAAAATATAAAGCAACATAACAGTTTTCAACATTGATTATGAAAAGAAAGCTTTCTTGGGCTGCAAATCATCATATTAGAATGATTTCTGAAAGATCATGTGACACTGAAGACTGGAGTAATGATGTTGAAAATTCAGCTTTGATCACAGGAATAAGTGGACTATTTTGCGTGATATACAGAGTTGCTGTCTGTGTAAAGCTCCAAATCAGTCACTTATGAGGCTCTATTTCAGTTAATATGCTGCTTTAGAAGGTAGCTGCCTATGTAGTAAACAGACTCAGTCTGAAACAAGGCTAATATGTAACCCCTCTCTCTCACTCTAGGGTTCTGACTGGACTCTGTCGGAGTTGGACGCTCTGTTGCTGATCGGTACAGTGGGTCACACTCTCAGTTTGGCTTCCAGCAGCTTCATAGAGGAGGAACACCAGACCTGGTACTTCCTGCTCAACACGCTATGCCTGGCCGTCTTCCAGGACGTCTGCAGGAAGTACTTCAGGGAACAGAGGCATCGAGATGAGGAAGAGGACGAGGGGCCTTTGCTTCCCTCCAGTGCTAAGGAAGGACCGTCATTCTCCCCAGCGGTGGAGCTGGGAATGAGTCCGGGCTCGGAGAAATGGCTGGCGCTGGCGACCCCGCTGCTGACCTTGACCTGCTGTCGCCTGCTGAGGTCACTGAACCAGACCGGAGTGCAGTGGGCACACCTGCCCGACTTTGGACACTGGCTCAACAGGTAAGAACACAGAGATATCACATTTGGTTTTGGGTCCTTATGTGGAGCCTGTTGACTAACTATTATTATGACAAAATATATGACTATTTATTATTTATTATTTATTTTAATTAATTAAAATAAATAATTTAATAATTTTTATTTATTAATTTTAATTATTTATTTATTTTTGGTAAACTTTAATTTATATATATATATATATATATATATATATATATATATATATATATATATATATATATATATATATATATATATATATATATATATATATATATATATATATATATATATTTTTTTTTTTTTTTTTTTTTTCTCTCCACAATAGCATTATATATCAAGTATATTTTGATGGAAATAAGGTTGCTGATATCAGAATTTTAGATACCAGTGAAAGTTTACAATTCTTAATGCTAGTTGCAACAGAAACTGAGAACTAATATGTGACCCTGGACCACAAAACCAGTCATAAGTGTCAATTTTTTAAAACTGACATTTCTACATCATCTGAAAGTTGAATAAATAAGCTTTCCATTGATGTATGGTTGTTAGGATCGGACAATATTTGGCCGAGATACAACTATTTGAAAATCTGGTATCTGAGGATGCAAAAAAATCAAAATACTGAGAAAATCACCTTTAAAGTTGTTTAAATGAAGTTCTTAGCAATGCATATTACTGATCAAAAATTAAGTTTTGATATATTTACAGTAAGAAATTTACTAAATATCTTCATGGAACATGATCTTTACTTAATGATTTTTGGCCTTAAAAAAATGGATAATTTTGACCCATACAATGTATTTTTGGCTATTGCTACAAATATACCCCAGCGACTTAAGACTGGTTTTGTGGTTCAGGGTCACATATAAGTAAAAAAAGTCCTCAAACAATTACTGAAGACAAGTTAACAGTCAGTAATTCAATAAAAAGCAAATTGCAAACAATAAAACAAATGCAACAGAAAAAGATACAAATGAAATAAACAATGCTTTCAGTTTTTCATGTAAGTCTATTCAACTAATACTATTCTACAGAAATTGAACAATCAAATGTAAAATAAAACATTTGATTTTTATTAAAGCTACAAAGTAATGCAGTCAAGAGCAGTGGTAGATTTTCTCATTTTCTTTTGTTTGTTTGATTTATATTTATATGGAAGCTTGTTTCCACCATGGGATAAAAAAATTTAAAAAATAAATGCGACATTTTATCTTACATTTTTCACTTTTTTTTCTCATAGTTTTGGGAAAAAAGTCTGAATTATGAGATATAGGCTCTTTTATTTCATGTTGGAAAAAAAACGGAATTGCGAGATACAAACTCAGAATTCTTAGGAAGAAAGTCAGAATTGCAAGATATAAAATACCGAATTGTGAGAAAAAAAAGTTTATTATTTATATTTTGCAATTCAGACTTTTTTTCTCACAATAAGTTCTCTTTTGCAACTTCTTCTAAATATCAAGCATGTCCTTCAGTAGACTACATTTTACAACAGCAATGTTTAATTTGACAGATTTTTATGTTAAGTTTAGACTTTTTAAGGAGGAGCAAAAGCTCACCGCCAAGAAGGAAAAGAATCAGAATGCGGCACATGAATGGTTTTATCCTGATTATTGTGTTTTCATAATTGTTGAAAAACAATCGAAGAAATCAAAGCTAAAATTCAATGAATCGCACAGCCCTATACTAACTAGAAGTGTTTTCAGTCATTTTTGAGGATGTGCTGCTCTGTTCTGAACCATAGTGAGACGTCTGACTGTCTGCATAGGGAGTTAATGGTGCATTCACACTGACAGCGATTAAATCACCGCAGGTTGTCGGGTCGCTGCGCTGTTGGTTGCTTGTAGGCGTTTCAACTCAACTGCAGTATTCAGCCGTGTCTGGCAGCAGATCTCTGCATAACTTTGTCATGTCATACGGTCTCTTTCGCTCAAGTCGACAACTCTCATTGAAAATGAATCACATCAGTTTGTGGTAACGCTGCGAATCGCAGCCATTGTGAATGGACCATCAGGCAGCATCCTAACCGAAGTGAAACGATTTGAAACACTACGTGGTCAGTCACTGACAAGTTGCACAGAAATACAGCTCTTCATGTGAAGCGAGAGTGTCTAATGCTTACAGCTGATTCCAGTAGAGTTAATATATATATATATATATATATATATATATATTAGGGCTGTCAGTGTCAATTGAATAACATTTTTTAATCACAATTAATCGCATGATTGTCATGAGTTAACTCGTGATTAATCGCATCTTAATCACACATTTTTATTTGTTCCAAATGTACCTTAAATTAATACTTTTCAAGTTTTTAATACTCTAATCAACATGGGCATGGACAAATATGGATGCTTTATGCAAGTGTATGTTTATTATTATTGAAACCATAGTCAACATAGAGCATGAAGACTAGACATGTTTCATAGGTCATAGATGTTTTTCAAAGAACTTCCAGGTTCTCATTACTTCTCTTTCTTTGCACTGAGCAGTTTACTTACACAAGCGTGTTTACATTTTTGCACAACAGGGCAGCTCACTTCTTCTGAAAATGCAAAATGCACATTTATTATTTATTATTAGATTTGTTTGCCTCCCTGTGCCCACGTACTGTATTTTGATGCAGCTAAATTCTCAATAAAACTGTTTGCATTGGTATATTTTACTGTTTCTGTTGTCAGACAGATGATTGAAACGCAACCCATTAAGACTACATAACCAGCTCTCCCTTCCAAGATGTTAATCTGCACAAAAATCCTGACAATCAAGCTGTCGTCTGTTGAAATCAAATACACATAAGATAAAGACAATAGCTGTGCTGTGATTTCGGCTATACTTGCATGTAAAATTAGAGAAGCAACATAATATCTGTGTTTAACTGAAAGCACTGCTCCTCTCAGCCGCTCGCTGAACAGAGCAGACGCACAGAGAGAGAAAGAAAGGTTTGTGTGCACGCGCTGGGACAGCAAGACCTTGTGCTCGTGCGGCAGTACCAGCAAGTCTCAGAAACTAAATAAGGTTTGGGCAAACCCTAAAGATTTGTCGCTAGGCGCTTTTTTGAAGAGGTGGGGGGGGAAAGTCTCTAAAGGGGTCTGCAAAGTCGCTAAGTTGGCAGCACTGTGCATCTCCGTTTCTCCAACTACGGGCTAGGCCACGGGTCAAACAGAAAATGCGCGCTGCGTTAATCGCACGTTAATAAAATTAGTGCCGTTAAAATGAATGTACGTTATTAACGCGTTAAATTTGACAGCACTGATATATATACATACATACATATACTGCCCTACAAAGGCAAAAGACCATAACTCGCTAGAGTGTGAAACTGAGAAAAATAACTTTAAAGTTTTTTATTTGTCCAGCCAAATTAATTATAGGTAGGACACTGAAAATTTGACAATTAGATGTTTTCGTAATGAAAAAATTGAGCTCAAACTTGATCTTTACCCCTATTTTGAAATTACTGTACTCTGTCTTTGCATGGTCTGCAAAACGTGAGAAGTCACACCAAGGCAAAAGACAGTAACTTCCACATTATCAATATTTGGTTGCTGATCACCATTTACAAAATCGTTACAGTAACACCTGTATAAAATATAGCGATCATGGGCTATCTCATAGGCCAGAGGTCTTCAACCCTGTTCCTGGGGACCCACTATCCTGAAGACTTTAGCTACAACCCTAATCAAACACACTTGAAGTGGCCAATCAAGGTTTTCAAGACTGCTTGAAAATTGCAGGCAGGTGTGCAGAAGCCGGTTGGAAATAAACTTTCCAGGAAAGTGGGTCCCCAGGAGCAGGGTTGAAGACCTCTGTCATGGGCTATTGCATATAGAAATGTGACTGTATTAATTGTTTTTTTGACCAGAAAGAATGCTAGACATCGCGTAATTGCTTTTATATTGACTTGAATGAAAATAGCCTAACCTAAAAGAACGACTTGTGGATTGATGTGAACGCCAGCAAGCAGGAATAATGCTCAGAATGCTTGTGGATTAAACATCTCCGGCGACGTTCAACGCCATGGATTGATTTTATCGGGTTACAAGGTATAGGATATGGATTTAATTGCGAACTGTTAGGAGGCTACTGATTTTATGATTGATCATACTACATGCTACGGCATTCTAGTCCACACGTCAAACTAGAAGCGACAGCCTGGTGAATAATCTGCATTATAAAAAGGGAAAAAAAAAAAAAAAAAAAATATTTAAAGGTTATTCAAGATTATTTATTGCTGCCAAGGTAGGCTATAGTCTTTACAGTGCTTTGTTATATGGAGCTGTTTGGTAGATCGCGATCTATCTAATTCGTTTGTCTACACCGTAATTAAAATGTGGCAGTCTTTAATAGTCAGTAAAACAAAGGGAGAACACTGTATAAATCCAAGCCGGCACTGTAATTTCATATTGACGCGCGGCTAAACAAAGTCAGAACGCTGTAACTCATTTTGAGCGTTCCAAACAAAGTGAAAGAGCCGTAACTGGTGTTATACGGTGTTCTGCCTTGGTTTCTCCGGAGCTTTTTGAAGTTACGGTTAAGACGACCCATTATTTTCTTGGAAAAACAACGAAATTGACTCAAGATACTTGTGCACATGATAAAGGATGTCTTGAATGTCCCAAAAATATCAATAACTCATTTTCGAACAAAATCGAAGTTACGGTCTTTTGTTTTTGCATGGCAGTATATATATACATACATATATACATATATTACATATATACATAATTATTATGTATTATTTACTATACACTATATAGTATCTACATTATTTATAATAAATTACTTTACTATACATATATAAAGTATATATATTATATACAAATTTTGTATAAAATTGCATGTAAATATTCTGTTTTGCAACAATATAATTTTAAATACATTCATTTGAAAAATAATTAATCATTTATCTCAATTTTGATGCATTATTTTATTTATTTATTTATTGCTGTTTCTTTTGTTCATTCTTCCATTCATTTGTGTATTCTTTTGTTTGTTTGCTCAGTTGTTTTTTGTTTGTTCTTTCTTTGTTCTTTGTTTGCACTTTGTTTTCTTTGTTTGCACTTGGTTTTCTTAGTTTGGTCATTTTTTGTTCGTTCTTGTTCTGTTGATAATTGTTTTTCTTGTTCTTTTGATACTGTTTCTTGTTCAGTTCATTCTTTCATTAGTTGGTTGGTTCTTTTGTTCTTTTTTTGTTTGTTTATTCAGTTGTTTATTGGTTTGTTCTTTTTTCTGTTTGCTTTCTCTTATATTAGTTTATCCATTATTTTGTTCTTAATTTCTCTCTCTGTTTTTGTTTGTTTGTTTTGCTGTTCATTCTTTCTTTTGTTCATTCTTCCAATCATTTGTGTATTATTTTGCTTATTTGCTCAGTTGTTTGTTTGTTCTTTTCTTTGGTTGTTTTCTCATTTGTTTGCACTTTGTTTTCTTAGTTTGGCCATTTTGTGTTCATTCTTCCATTAATTTGTGTATTATTTTGTTTGTTTGCTCAGTGGTTTGTTCTTTTCTTTGGTTGTTTTCTCGTTTGTTTGCACTTTGTTTTCTTTGTTTGTTTGCACTTTGTTTTCTTAATTTTGCCATTTTGTGTTCCATTTTGTGTTCATTGTTTGTTTTTCTGCTAATCGTTTTTTGTTCTTTCGTCTTTCTGTTCTTGTTCAGTTCATTCTAGTGTTTTCTGGTTGGTTCTTTCTTTTTTCTGTTTGCTTTCTCTTACATTAGTTTATCCATTATGTTGTTCTTAATTTCTATCTATATTTGTTTGTTTGTTTGTTTGTTTGTTTGTTTCTGCTTTTATTCATCATTTTTCTCGTTATTTATTTTTATCTTGTCTAGTTCATTCATTTGCTCATTCTGTCTTTAGACCAATATTTTCCATATCTGCTTCTTCTCCAAAGCCAGATATGGAGCCCATGCCACAGGTTTGTCAACAATAACCAAGTCATAATGTCAGATCTGTTCCATAAGCACCATATTTTGTTTGAGAGCTGCGGTGGAAGATAATCAGTGAATATCGAGTGCTCTGGTCTGTTCCTCAAACAAGACTATCATATGACTTCAGAAGACTCGGACTACCATCAGACAGCAAGCAATTAATGTTCACAACCTCTGAATCTCACGCTCTCTTTGGTTTTATATCTGAGAGAAGGACTCTGGACTCTCCTGGGCTCATATTCAGACTGCCTGCAGACTTTTTGACTAATGAAAAGATTGTTTTATGAAAAGAGGACTAATTGCTACACGGCAAAGACGTTTTAATGTATTCGTCCCTTTTATTAAGCATTTTAATTAGTTGGCATTTTAATAATCATTCTGGCTCTTTTCAAGATTCTTTTGTCACACCACAGGACTGTTTAAGTATCTGCAAAACTGACTAAAAATGATAAAATCGCAATGATGGCTAAACTATTTTGCATATATAACAGTTCTGTTTGTGAACATGTTATTTGACAGTTAACCAAAAGCCCTCTTGCAGTTTGTTTGATAAATATCCCCTAAACTTCCTAAACACACTTCACCCCGGGCGATTAACTTTGTTCTCTCCTGTGTGTTGTGATCCGTGCGTCTCTGGAAGCGGCACACACGCGAACACACACTTACAGACAGATGGTACAGCGCTGGTCTGTGCCAGCGTTATTCTACCCCATTAGCCAGTATCCAACCGGTCAGCCAATCAAAACCCAGCTTGGTCTCACACAAAGAGCCTCAAGAGTAAATCAACAGACAGAATTTGCCAACAATCCTTAGAAGCCTCATTCCCCATTTTTTGCTCTCAATTTAGTAACTTCATCACTTTGTAAATTTATATGTTGGTTAACATTCAGTTTAATTAAATAGAATTATATTTCCGTTTAGTTTTTTGTTTTGTTTTATAAAACAGTTGCAAGGGCCCATATGCTGTAGTTTTGTAGCCTGTAATATTTCCCCTAAAGTGCACTTGTAACGAGATTTCTTGAATTATAAACTAGTTTTACATGACCACTTTCCATACTTTCCACAGTCTCAGCATCACATGACGTCCGTCTGATAAATAATGCAACAAAAAATGGCAAGCCCTTTCTTGTTGTGCTTTGATTGGCTAATTTTACTCTTCTAATAGCTAGTAAATGTGAGTTTTGCTTAGGCTAATCTGTATATTTTCTGGGTTATGTTTGGTAAATGAAAGACTGTAATTTTTTATTAGCTTTTTTTTTTATTCTATGTTAATTTCTGCTAATTTCTATTGTGAATTTGATTTTATATATATATATATATATATATATATATATATATATATAATATGTATGTATGTATGTGTGTGTGTGTGTAGAGATAGATAGATAGATAGATTACTCCAGTTACTCCATTACTCCAGTCTTTAGTGTCATGTGATCCTTCAGAAATCATTCTAATATGCTGATTTGCTGCTCAAGAAACATTTCTTATTTTTATCATTGCTAAAATCAGTTGTACTGCTTCAAATTTTTGTGGAAACTGTAATATTTTTTTCTATGATTTTCTAAGATGTTCATTTTTATCTGAAATATTCCTTTAACAGCAGAATAGAAATCAATATTAGTTTCACACATATAAACACGATACAGTCATATCCAGAGATTAGAATCTGTGCTCTCTTTCAGTCTGTATCTGAAGTGTTTATAGAGGTGGGTCACACAAACTATACGTTCCAGCTGCCCTCGCAGGGCTTTACATTGATGTGTCTTCTCAGATGAGATCATGGATCGATAGCGCCCGTCTCTTTAAGTGCATCACCTGCCGTCCACATCTAAAAAGCCTTCAATGCCACACATAAAGACTTTCCTCTGTATTTCTCTCCCTCTCTTTTGCCCACCAGCCAGCTCTGATGAAGAATAATTATTGCGGTCGTAATAAATCTCTGCATCCATACAGGAGAGATGGACATGTGCCAGCATCTCTGGAGCGCTTCGCTGGGGTTACAGGAAGGAGAGCGTGATTTCCTGTCCTTGTGGTTTGAAGCGTCCATCGGTGGACTTCTCATTACATATATGGAGCTTATAATTATACGTGCTGCAATGAATCTCAGTGCAGTCGGCTTTTATTATGATTATGTTTAAAGCACACAGCATGAGAGCAAGTGAACTGATGCGGGAACCGTCTGAGATAATTGAATTGAGTTTAAAAGAATAGTTCATCCAAAATAAAATAAAAAAGCCATCTTTTACTCACCCTCATGTCTTTGCAAATCTCATAAATTACTTTCTTTAATGAAATGCTGAAGAAGACATTTTGCAGAAGGATAAAGCTGCTCTTGTCCATACTAATAAAAGTGAATCCAATTTAATTTATGTCAAATTCTAACATGACACCTTTTTGGGTAAACTATTCTTATAAGTATGCAGTTTGTGTAAGTTTAACTTTGTTTTATAAAGTTATTGATTTGGAATTTGGAATATTGAAAGAAAAGTTTTGAGAAGTGTTTTTAATTTTGAACGCTTTGATCTTTTTATTCTGGTTTGATTTTTTTAGATGTGTGTTTCTGTGTTTGGGATTTGGCGGCTCGTATTATTGTTTTAGTTTGCACTAATTAATATTTCATTACCCGGCTGAAACTGGCCCTACGGGAAGAATCTGCATTATCTCTGCGAGAAACGCTCGCTCCTCTTCCCTTCCGCTTAGATCTGTTACTAATGCAAATAGAGCACAGCTGTGAACAACACTTCATCTGAAAGTTGCAAATGATCGTTTGCCTTGTTTTTACTGAGGGTTTTTTTACCATCTACACTGCCGTTCAAAAGTTTGGGGTCAGTAAAAATGCTTTTATTTAGCAAGGACACATTCAATTGATCAAAAGTGACAGTAAAAACCTTTCTAATGTTACAAAAGATTTCAAATAAATGTTGTTCTTTTGAGCTTTCTATTCACTAAAGAATCCTAAAAATCTGTGTTTTTACAAAAATATTAAGCACAACTCCTCAACACTGATAATAATAATAAATGTTTCTTAAAGGGGTCATTGGATGCAAAATTCACTTCTCAAGTTGTTTGAACATAAATGTGTGTTGGAAGTGTGTGTACACATCCATCCTATAATGATTAAAAATCCACCCAGTGGGTTTTTTAAAATCCCTATTTTAAAATCCCCTTTCTCAAATCAGGCTGTTCTGAGAGTCCTGTCAGAATGACGTAGTTCTGTACAGGCCCCTCCCACTTGATTGACAAGACCGTCTTACCTTAGACCCGCCCTGAGTGAGCTGAGAGCTGTCCGCCATTGTGTCATTCTTGGAAGACAAGAATGTCTCCGATTGAGCGATTGAGGTGTTTTGTTGTTGGATGTAATAATGAATAAAGCAGTCGTCATTTACTCCCGACATCTGAGCCACTGAAGACGCAGAGGATTAACGTTACTTTTGCTTTGAAGGGAATGCGCCGATCCCCAATCTGCATAAATGTGTCTATGTTCGCCCGAATCATTCGTGATCCAACTTTATCTACAGAAGAAGTGAGTATAAGGGTTTTTATGAATCTTTGCAAATCGCCTTTCCTAATAACGTGCTAGTTAGCCAGTTTCGCGGCTAAAGTAGAGCTCATTAGCATTTAAAGCAACATGGACTAAAAAACGGCTTGATGAAAACAGAGCTGATTTTGACAGGGTAAAGAAGGTGTTTTTTACACTACCATTGAGAAATTTTAACCAAAGTATGTTATGGATTTTTCATTAAGACCCTAAAGAATCATATCAACTTGTGGAAAACGGGCATCCGATGACCCCTTTAAGCTGCAAATCATCATATTAGAATGATTTCTGAAGGATCATGTGACACTGAACACACTGAAGACCTGAGTAATGATGCTGAAAATTCAGCTTTACCATCACAGAAATAAATGACATTTTAAAATATATTTAAGAGAGAAAACAGTTATTTTAATTTGTAAAAATATTTCACATTATTACTGTTTGTACTTTGTTTTTGATTGAATAAATCCAGCGCTAGTGAGCATAAGAGAATTTTAAATGGTAGTTTGGTTCACATTTAGTTTGAGATTTTCATCTGTTCTTTTTGCGCTTTGCTGATTTGATATTAACTCTCAATTCATTTTTGCTTGTTTTTAGATTCATGTATTTAAAAACAGCAGCTTCATTCTATTTTTGACTCAGAAAGTCTGTAGTGAATGGTCACAAACTCCTCTTTCGTTGTGCAAAGGGCTTTTTTATTATTCAACCAAAAAGCATGCATGAATGCACACTTGGAAAATAGAAAGCCAGAAATAGTATACAATCAGTGCACGGGATTTGAGAACTCTTATCATTTGATGGCAAAGATGAATATTTTAAGTGCGGCTGATTTGCACAAAAACACTTTTACTTGCTTCTTATGAAAGATTTTAATAGTCAAACTTCATAATTCATACGACACAGTTGACACTTGAGCCGAACTTTAGACTTAAGAACGGTTGCACAAATAAAGTAATTATCCTCTCTTTCTCTGGCTCTGTTCATTTGCTCAGATTGACAGGTCTGTTATTGTCCTGCGCTGACCCTCTCTGGTATTATCCGGCTTTACTCTGACAGAACACAGCTTTCTCATTTCTGCGATATGTCAGCGTTATTGTTTGAAGAGTCTAATTGGATGGGCGTTGCATAGTATTCATTCAGGAGTTCTGCTGAGTAAACGTTTGCTGTCATAAATGAGACGAGGTTTGTGTCTGAATTGACCGGTCTGGACGCTGGTTCCTATGTGCTGCTGTGGTCAACAAAGTCTGAATGTTGCGATTTGGGGGTTTTGTGTGTGTATATGCGTTATAGGGCTGTGTAGGTGAGAACACCCCGCTTCTTTTGAATTTTCTATTCATCAGATAAAAGAAATGTTTCACAGTTTCTACAAAAATATTAATCAATATGCTATTATGGTCAGTTATTAAGCATAAAATTACATATGTTAACTAAGTTTAAGATTACTACAGCTGAAATGTCTCTATGATACTGAAGAAAAAAAAAACAAATAAAAATGGCAGCAGCACATAAAATTACTGAAACTTTAAAATAAAGTGAAAACTGAAATTAATAAATGGTATAATAAAAAAAATGTAACATTAAAAATATTTTAAAAAATAATAAAGAAATATCAAAAGCACATAAAATTAGTAAAATTTTAACTAAAATCAAAATGAAAAGTTAAAATATTAATTAATTCTACAATAATATTAATTTTTTTTTACCTTTTAAAAAATCTTAAAAACATGAAATATATTTTGAACAGTTATGTAACAAAATTATTGGATAAAATAATCATCATTTACTTAAATCTATTTTTGGTGTTGAGTGTCATAATTAATTTCTTTTATTTTGTCCTACATTTTGATTTTTATTTCTTTGACTTGTTGCAATGTATTCTGAGATCTTTCTTCTCAATGCTGCCTTATACTATATCTCTTATTCTGGTGACTTTTTTTAAGCAGCCATTTGCATCAAGAACACACTTGTGTTTCCTGTAACTCGCTGGGTTTTGGATCTAAGCTTCACATTGAGGAATTTTTCATTCATACATACTTTCTGGAGCAATCTAAGACTATCATACATGCCCTTGCACTTATTTTGAAACCTGACCCTGAAATGTGCACTTATGCACACACACATGCACACAGGTGTGTGTGTGTGTGTGTGTGTGTGGAATGCATTAGTATTCTTCTGGCTGTCTCGGAGCAGATAGATGGGGAGCAGAGAGACGCTCAGGGTCACTGGCATCGGGATGAAAATTTCTCCCTCCGTCTGCGTTATCAGTCTTTTTTTTCCTCTACTTCCTTTCTTGCGTGCTCTGTCAGTGCCCTCTCTACCTCATTCTTTCCTTCTATCTCTCTCAGTCTCACTCTCTCACCTTCTCTCACCCAAATAATTGGTCCTAAATATATTCTGAATATACCAAACAAAATCAGCGTTAGTGCTGAGTAACATATAATGTTTATTTCATTCAAGTGCTGTTTTTGGGACAAAGCCGTCTTTAACTACATGTTGTTTTGTGGACAATCAGACAGTAATTATAATCAGTGAACTGATTAATAACCCTGATGTTTGAGTCTTTTTGAGAACATTTTTAACATCTCCAATCATTTGATTCAGTTCTCAGTTCATTTTGACTTGTTAAACTGATTTACACTTTTTTGAGTTTTTTTGAATGATTCATTAAAAGACCTGCCTTAAAATGAGTCATTTGTTTACAAGTCAGATTATACTGGGCACACTATAGGCTTGCGAGGGCAATACAATATAAATATGTGTGGTCTAAATATTGTCTTAATTTTGTGGTGCTCAGTCTTCAACCACAAGGCCACAAGTCATTGGTGTTTGGTGATGAGTTTTTGGCTCAAGGTCTGCATTTACAGTCACACCAGAGGTGTTAAACTGGGATTAGGACTTGGTTTTATGCAGACCAGTCAAGTTCTTCCACGCTGACTGAATCAATCATTTTCTTTTTGAACCATGCCTTATACACAGAGGCATTGTCATGTTAGAATAGAAAAGGGTCCTGTCCAAACTGTTGCTATAATATTAGAAGCACACAATTTCCTAGAATATCATTATATGCTTTAATATTAAGATTTGTACTCGGAGAAATTACTAAAGTAGTCAAACCTGTACATTAGAAGGGGGGCGACCCAATACTTTTTGGCAATATAGTGTATGATGTTGCTAAAAAGAACATTACTTTGTGTATGTGGTGTAATGCAATGTGTTTATGTGGTTTAAGGTTAAAAAACACATTTTCCACATACTCTACATTATTGTTGCTCCTCTATGCTCTGCCTTTCTGAAATGCGTCGATTTTTACAAAGCTCATCGTTCTGAGAAGCGAGGTGTGCTCTGATTGGCCAGCTATCCAGTGCGTTGTGATTGGCCGAATACCTCAAGTGTGTGACGGAAATGTTACGCCCCTTACCGAATTGTGATGTGTGTCCCGGTGCGACGAGACAAAAACAATAAAACCCATTATAAATGAGGCATTTGTTGCATCCAGTGGGGACATACTGTCTTTTTACGCATAGCGTTGCATCGTGCTGCGCAAACATTACCATGTCTGCATTTGTGATCGGAGAAACGACAAACAACAAGCACTACTCTACACAGCTCAAAACTCGCGTTTGAATATTCAATGGCAAATTCTTTAAATACGAAAACATAGGCTACTTACAGGCTGTGAGTCATAAGCGCCAGACTGTCCTTGCAAAGTTGGAATTGCCCCGCTTTATAGAAACAGCCTTTGTGCACAGCTGGCATTGTAGACTACTCTCCCAGGTTCAGGAAACAGTCCTCCGTAAATTGCGCTGCACACACTCTAATATTTGGGTTGAACTGTTCTGGAACAGTGTTGTAAATACAACTTAACTACTGATTTCTAGAATATCTCTTTGGGTTTGAGACTTTAGTCTTTGCAACTTTTGGGATTTTATCTATGCACGAACAGCTTGTAACACAGAGAAAAGAAAACTTGAAATTGCATCATATGACCCCTTTAAATCTAAATTGAAATATATATAAATAATAAAAATGACAAACGCACACAATAAAATGACTAAAACTTTAAAATGAAAATGAAAACTGATAATATGAAGACAAAAGCCAATTTAAAAAAATCAATAAATGCCATAATAATATGTAAATTAGAAATACGTTTAAAATGACTAAAACTGAAATAAATATAAATTACATTTATTTTAAAAGTGCATTATAAAAAATAATTTAAAAAACAATAAAATATCAAACTCAGTACATCAACTAAAACTTTCAAATTTAAAATGAATTTTGTCTATCTGTCTGTCTGTCTGTTCTGTGTGTAATGAGCAGTAAAAAAAATAAAATAAAATAAAATATAGTGATGCATTGTCAAGTATGGTGACCCATACTCGAAATTGGTCCTCTGCATTTAACCCATCCAAGTGCATGCACACAGTAGTGAACATACACCCGGAGCAGTGGGCAGCCAATGTTCCAGCACCCAGGGAGCAATTTGGGGTTTGGTGCCTTGCTCAAGGGCACCTCAGTCATGGTACTGCTGGTGCGGGAATCGAACCAGCGACCTTCTGATTACAAGCCCGACTCTCTAACCATTAGGCCACGACTTCCCGTAGCCAGTAGATTGTGTGGCTTCATGTCAGTGCCACATTCATGCACACATTTAGCACTCACCTTTCCTTCACTTCACTACATACACACACACACACACACACACACACACACACTCACCTCTGCTTCACTCCAGGACACACACCTCATCATGTCCACACTGCTGACAAGCACACACACATACACACTCACACACACACCTTTTGGCCTGGCCTGTGTGGCCCACACCTGATTACCTTAGATGAGAGGAGCACTCCAGCTGCATTCTGAACACCCACTCACTCGCACACTCACTCTCACACACACACACACACACACACACACACACACACACACACACACACATGCTGCGGCTGGGCTTCTCTGCCTCCTGAGTTCTGATGGACTGTTACATCTGACATTATTTGAGATTTGTAACATTGATATCAATAATTAGATATGTTACCTCCCTCTTGTGTCAGTCCCAAAATCAGTTTTTGTGAGTTTTGTAAATATTGTTGAATATAATCTAGAAAAGTGTAATTTTGTGTTTAGAAATGCTTTCTATTTCTGCGACATTGTGGTTGGAACAACAGTATACTAACTATGACAATGATGTCAGGTAGCCTACTGTTCATGTGCTTTATTTAATGTTAAAATGGTTTAATGTGAGTTAAATTAAGTTTTTTAGACATTCAACTAAAATGTTTCCATGAAAGATGTGTAAATAAAGTTTTTGTGCAAACATTTTAAGAACAGAGAACTTTGAACAAACGTTCTGTTAATGTTACTGGAAGAACATTTGTTCATGACTTTGAGAGAGCCTTGCCTCAACATTCTCTTTTTTTATATTTTATAGTTTTTATATTATGTTTGGATGGGTACTAAATAGTATTTTATTGTGCCATCTTTTTGGTTTTTTATGCTTTCTGGGAATTTCTCATTTGCAATGTCAGTTTGAGCATTTGATTTATGATTTGAGCATTGAATTACAGATTTATTTATTACAGGTTTATACTAGGTTGATAATGAAAATTAAATATCAAATACAGTTGATTTTTAATTAGATTTTTGATACAGTTCATGCTTCCCTGAAAGAGGAAAAGAAATTGCATTTGAGCATTTGATTTCTCATTTGAGAAGCCGTTTTGAGAGTTTGAGTTTTTGTTTTTTTTTTGATAATTTGAGCATTTGATTTATCATTTGACCAGCTGTTTTGAGAGTTTGATTTATTATTTGATCTTTTTAAGCATTTTATTTTAATTTTGTAAGGAAAAAACTTCCATAGAGTAGTTCATTCCATTATTAAATATGTACACAGTACACAGTCTTGGAACTTTCTTTTTTTCTCTTATTTTATTTATTTATTTATTTTTATTATATATTAATATTATTATTAATGTGAAGTAATAATTAATATAATATTTCTGACATTTGACTGAGTAGCATTTTCTAATCTGTTGTATAAATCAACAAAATGACAGTTTTTTTTGTTGTTTTTTTGTTTTGTTTTGAGTGTTCAATCTTCTACCTTGTTTTTGTCCTTTCAGACTTTCGCTAATCAGGTCCATCTAACGTAAGAACTTTGACTCTGTGATGCATTTTATTTGCTTAAACGTGATTGTTTATCATTAATCTCAGTGGTTGTGGATTTCCAAGTTACCAAGTCACATGTTCTATTGCACTTTACCAAGTAAGAAGTGTGAAATTCTGAGCTAAATGGAATAGTATTTGGAGCAGTGAGATTTCCGACATGACAGAAATCCAAACGGAAACACCAACAAAGTGTGTTATTGCAAAGAAACTCAGCTTAATGTGGAGGATTTGTTGCGTCATGCCTGTTTATGCTATTATATAGTGTTTGTTTTGAGTTCAAATCATAAGGGGTTTGTCTTTCTGCTGTTTTATATTCAGCGTTTGCATGCATATGTAAGAAGAACATGTCTGCCCTGTTATTTATTCACTGTGTGTGTGTGTGTTTTCAGTGGGGATCATAAGGCGTTCCTCTCTGTGTTGGCGGCGGTGTCTCTGGTTCTGATCTTCCTCCTGGTTCAGCGTCATTGCTCATTGGTGTCTAAGATCGCTCTGGCTCTCGGCCTGCTCGGAGTTTACAGCTATCGCGCTGCCGTCGGAAACGTCCTGTTCCCATGGCAACACAGCAGCCGTGCCGTCTCCAAGTAAGTTTGATGATATTTAAATATCTTATTGACATTCCTTGAATGTCAGATGGTGAATAAATTAGCTCCCCTCATTATCATTGTTGTCGAATTGTCTGAAGTTTCTTCGCTAACTTTATGTCCGTGAGCTCCTCTCGTCGGAAACCTGGCTCTCACTAAATGCGGGGATGAAGTGTTTTTCGAGGGTTTTAAATGCGAGAGCTTGACCTAAGAGGCTTCAATTCTGACTGCCATGAGCGGAGGTTTGTTTAGTGTAGACTCAGAGATGATTAAAAGGAATAGTTCACCCAAAAAGGTTTTGAACAATTGACGGTAGCCATTGACTTCCATTGTATGGAAAAAAATACTATGAATGTCAATGGCTACCATCAACTGTTTGGTTACCAACATTCTTCAAAATATCTCTTTTGTGTTCAACAGAAGGTTTGGATGGAACGATCTGAGAATGAGTAAACAATGACAAAAATGTTCATTTTTGGGTGAACTGTCGATTTAAGAGGAATTACAGGAAATAAAAATGTTAGCTGTGTGCTTGCAGTGCATCTGTCGGGCAAGCATTCTCACATGCATTTGTGCACTTGTGTAGAGTGTGTCTGGCCTAAAAGTGTCTGAGAGCACTATTTTATACTATGCCAGTTCTTCACACACATTCCTAAAAGTGCAGAGTTTTCTGAGACACACACACACACACACAGTTCCAGTTTACTCCTGTGACAAAATCTCGCTGCTCGCCTCTTCCCCTTGACATTTACTCCCACCTAATTAAATCTTTGACCTCCTACCCTTGGTGTAGCGCCACAGGCTGTGTTCCATTACACGCTCTCCATATGACAGAGGGAGCGTGAGCGTGAGGTAATTGACAGTGCCACCCTGTGCCACCAGAGTCACTCTCACACTCATTAATCACTGCAGGACATTGTTTATGTTGCCCTGGCAACCTCTGGCTCGCCTGTTAAGCAGACGTCCGCTGACTTCCACCCCATCATTTAAACTCGCTCTCTCCCTCATTTTCTGTCTTTTTATCACATTTTCTGCTTTTGACCCAAATGAATGTTGATTTTAGTGCATTTAAAGGGGTAGTTCAGCTAAAAATTAGAGTTTATATTTGTCATTTCAAACCTGTATGATTTGTCTTCTACTGAAAGAAATGCACTGGTTGTTGTTTTTTTCCATTCAAATAAAATAAATGGGAACTGGGGGTTTGAAGCTCCAAAAAAGTTCCCATTTATTTAAATTGCCTTTCAAGTATAGTGACCAAGCGTATTGGGGAAATCACAACACTGAATAGGGCGAAAGAGTTAAAAAGAGCCAATCACCTTATTGATAAAAGCATCATCTCATTGTTTTTCCCTAGAATATACGTGCAGTTTAGCTGTACCAATCGGAGAAATACAATTTTTGTCGTATAAAGATGCTAAATTATATGAATACAATTAATATGTTATTGTATTTAATGTTTGTGTATGTAAAATATATAACATTTTATTATGCATTTATATATTTTTATATATTTACTTATATACGTGTCTGTGTAGTTTTTGTTAATATTTTGAATTAGATCAGATTTTTATATTTTCTGTTTTCTCTTTAGTGTTACCTAAATTTTAGTAATTTAATGTTTTTGTATTTTTCTCTTTTTAGTATGTCTATATAGTTTTTATCAGTTTTAATTTATTTGTTTTATTTTATTTAGATCTAGTTATTTTAGTACTTCAATTTACACTAATGTTGACTTGGCAATTAGCCAAAATAAGTCTTTTATATTTTATTTTATTTTATTTCAGCAGTTTATTTTATTTCAAATAACACAATTTTTTTTAATTATATTTCTTTTCTAAATAATATAAACTTATATTACTTTTTTTTTTTTTTTTTTAATTTTATCAATTTTTATTAAATTTAGCTTTTTACACTCTAGTTCAATATGGTTCTGTTATATGTTTCTGTTTGTTAATTAATACTATAAAAAAAATGAAATGAAATGAAATTCAATTCAATTCAGTGAAAATACTGCCTTTGGACAATATCAAAAGATGGCCGTCCAGAGAAGCGACTTTCTTAAGTGAGGTCTTTGATGATCACACATGAGCCAACGAACAAGTAAAAACTGTCCGTGACAGCTGATTCGGTTCTTCTGTGTGCTGTGTGATCTAGCCATTAACACAGTTAATACTTTTCTGAATAGATATGTAAATCACAGATATGTTTCACGCTGCTCTTAGAGGCGTAAACAACCTCGAGTCTCTTTTGCATCTGATTTATTCGTGTTAAAAGACCAAAACAAGAATTATTGCACCACATGCCTGAAACAAGCTACTAAACTCAGCGTGTGGTATTTAGTCCATTCAAAACAGGTTTCTTCATGTAAACAAGAAGTATTAATAGCTTTTCTGATTTCATAAGCATATTTTTAGCATCTACACAACATAATTATGTTAGACAGCGTCACATCACACAGCCAATCCCAGAATGCAATGCAACAAGGTCAGTGAAAAAAATAGTACAAATCTAAGCTTGATTTTGAGCTCATTGTTGTGTGGTTTTGCATTTTTGAAATATTGTTCCGCCTTTGATTAAACATATAAATTAAACAAAAGCGCAGTCGACTGTAGTGGCGAGAAAACCACAAACACACAAAGGACGGAGTGAAAAGATGTCAAGCAATATGCTTTTTTTAATTAGAGTTTATGCTCAAAGCTGTTTACGGGGGAAATGATTGTTGTCAGAGAAAGCTGAGCGCAAAAGAAATAAACAGGAATTTTGGCAGAGACGCAAGTTTTGGAGTATTTGAGTGGAGTGTGGGAGCGTCTGAGTTCAGTAGTGACAGTATGAGATATCAGCTGAAGTGAACATCATAAACTGTGTAGCCTGAAAGGCATCTTACATGCAGAATATAGAATTTCCACAGTCAGACGACTTCAACAATGTCTGCGTTTACCGTCAGAGAGGAAAACATGATTTCCAAAAGCGCTTCTCAGGGGACGGAGGAAATATTGTGAGCTGTTACAGGTCTGGTGAAATCATAGCGCTTTGAACATTAAAGCTTAATATTTTCTCTTGCAGATATGTGCACAAGCCAGAGAAATGAGCTGAAGCGTAGCCAGTAAATAATACGGAAAAACAAAAGGGAAAAATTCAAATAAATTCTCTTCAGGCAGAGCAGATGTACTCGCTGAAATAAAAACATTTCCAAGTAGTAACTCCACAGTTGATTACTGGGTGATGAATTTTTCGGTTTACTTCATGTTCAGTAGCTCACATGACTAATGGAACTTTTTCTGTACTTATATATATGTGACCCTGGACCACAAAACCAGTCTTAAGTCGCTGGGGTATATTTGTAGCAATAGCCAAAAATACATTGTATGGGTCAAAATGATTGATTTTTCTTTTATGCCAAAAATCATTAGGACATTAAGTAAAGATCATGTTCCATGAAGATATTTTGTAAATTTCTTACTGAAAATATATCAAAACTTCATTTTTCATTAGTAATATGCATAGCTAAGACTTCATTTGGACAATTTTAAATGAGAATTTCTCAATATTTAGATTTTTTTGTACCCTCAGATTCCAGATTTTCAAATAGTTGTATCTCGGCCAAATATTATCCTGTCCCATACATCAATGGAAAGCTTATTTATTCAGCTTTCAGATGATGCATAAATCTCAATTTTAAAAAATTGACCCTTATGACTGGTTTTGTGGTCCAGGGTCACATATGGTCAAAGGTTTGGAATAATTACATGAATAATTAAATCAAAGAAGTCTCTGATGCTCACCAAGGCTGTATTTATTTGATCAAAAATGCAGTAAAAATTGTAATATTGTGATATTACAATTTAAAGCAACTGTTTTCCATTTCAATGTATTTTAAAATGTAATTTATTCCTGTGATGCGAAGCTGAATTTTCTAAGATGTAATACAGTATGTAATCTATTATTCTGACTTGCTGCTCAAAAACATAAGGAGTTAACTGTGTTTGATTTTTGGATATTATAAAACATGCTGGAGGCGTTCGAAATGACTTTTGCAGAGTGAATTATACTTATTTTACAGAATGAAGTTTATTTTGTGATTTTAAGTTACATGTTACTCAGAAAGTGACATGTTTTTTCAAAAATGTTGCATTCAGCTGTCGGAAATTTGTTGATATTTAAAGTTAATTATTATTATTATTTTTTTTTTTTTACCCGGAAAGGAATGGTTTTGATGCACAATTTGTCGCTTATAACAAAAATCGTTCATTATTCATTATATAAAACTGTTGGTTCATTATTACTCATTAGCAGATTTTGACTGATACTGTATATAAAAAGTAGCCTCTGTATATATTTAAGATTCTATTTTAATTGTCAAAAATGATGTTTAATATGCCAAACATGATTTTATACTACAAACCAAACATGATTTTTTTTTTTTTCTGTGAGGTTACCAATGTCACATTCATATTCAAATAAAGCAGCAGTGACGTGTGTCTGCGTTTAGGGTCTTCCAAAGGCCACTTATGAGACTGTACTTCCCTGCACCCTTGAGAGCACTCGCCTCAAGTGCTCTGCCCTCCAGAGTGAGCAGGCCACGGTGCTTGATGCTCACTTTCAAGTGGAATTTGCCCTTTTTTCTCAGCTTTTTAGATCCAAACACCTCTGAAGAGAGTAATTAAAAGCACTCCGGCACACCTGCGTCAGGACGAGGCCCATAAAAAGCTCTGTATTTTTATCCTGATTAATTTAGGGGTATGTGTTGTGCTGACACCTCATTTGAGAGTGTTTATGCATGCGGATCCCACATAGAGATGGAAATGAATTCTGCCTCAGATCAAGAAAGAGACACATTACTGTGCGCACACACTCACATATTTCTCTTCTAAAGCACTTTGAGATACTACCTGTATAAAAAATGTATTAAACAACAAGTGTGGCGTGTTGCGCATCTCGCACGGTTTGTGCTATGAACATGAGTGATATCTCAAATCATGTGGCTTGTTGAGGAGAGGTGTGCTAGTGCTTTTCTGAGCAATCAGATGTGCAATTTTTGCCCGGCGGACAATAAAATAACGCCATAGGGATAGTCTTGAGCTGTATCAGTGGACCAGAATATCATTAGAGAGACGGAGATGGAGATTGGGCTATTTTGGCCACTTTGCGACTACCCTGAACATCATGGCAAAACCCTAGCAATGATGGCACAAATTTTGCATGTGTTTATATTAATCATAATAACCTGAATGACACTGTGTCCAAGTGCTCTGATGTAGGGCTAAAGTGTATTTTTGTTTTAATTAGTGCTGTCAAACGATTAATCACGATTAATCGCATTCAAAATAAAAGTTTTTGTTTACATAATATATGAGTGTGTACTGTGTGTGTGTGTGTGTATATATATATATATATATATATATATATATATATATATATATATATATATATAAAACACATGCATGTGTATATATATTTAAGAAAAATATGTTATGTTTATATAATGTTGATATATTAAATATATGTATACTAGTGCTGTCAAGCGATTAATCGCATCCAGAATAAAAGTTTTGTTTACATAATAAATAAACACAGCACACATACATACAGGTCCTTTTCAAAAAATTAGCATATTGTGATAAAGTTCATTATTTTCTGTAATGTACTGATAAACATTAGACTTTCATATATTTTAGATTCATTACACACAACTGAAGTAGTTCAAGCCTTTTATTTGTTTTAATATTGATGATTTTGGCATACAGCTCATGAAAACCCAAAATTCCTATCTCAAAAAATTAGCATATCATGAAAAGGTTCTCTAAACGAGCTATTAACCTAATCATCTGAATCAACTAATTAACTCTAAACACCTGCAAAAGATTCCTGAGGCTTTTAAAAACTCCCAGCCTGGTTCATTACTCAAAACCGCAATCATGGGTAAGACTGCCGACCTGACTGCTGTCCAGAAGGCCATCATTGACACCCTCAAGCAAGAGGGTAAGACACAGAAAGAAATTTCTGAACGAATAGGCTGTTCCCAGAGTGCTGTATCAAGGCACCTCAGTGGGAAGTCTGTGGGAAGGAAAAAGTGTGGCAGAAAACGCTGCACAACGAGAAGAGGTGACCGGACCCTGAGGAAGATTGTGGAGAAGGACCGATTCCAGACCTTGGGGACCTGCGGAAGCAGTGGACTGAGTCTGGAGTAGAAACATCCAGAGCCACCGTGTACAGGCGTGTGCAGGAAATGGGCTACAGGTGCCGCATTCCCCAGGTCAAGCCACTTTTGAACCAGAAACAGCGGCAGAAGCGCCTGACCTGGGCTACAGAGAAGCAGCACTGGACTGTTGCTCAGTGGTCCAAAGTACTTTTTTCGGATGAAAGCAAATTTTGCATGTCATTCGGAAATCAAGGTGCCAGAGTCTGGAGGAAGACTGGGGAGAGGGAAATGCCAAAATGCCTGAAGTCCAGTGTCAAGTACCCACAGTCAGTGATGGTCTGGGGTGCCATGTCAGCTGCTGGTGTTGGTCCACTGTGTTTTATCAAGGGCAGGGTCAATGCAGCTAGCAGCTTTATGGAGATGAAGATTTCATTTTTCAGCACGACCTGGCACCTGCTCACAGTGCCAAAACCACTGGTAAATGGTTTACTGACCATGGTATTACTGTGCTCAATTGGCCTGCCAACTCTCCTGACCTGAACCCCATAGAGAATCTGTGGGATATTGTGAAGAGAAAGTTGAGAGACGCAAGACCCAACACTCTGGATGAGCTTAAGGCCGCTATCGAAGCATCCTGGGCCTCCATAACACCTCAGCAGTGCCACAGGCTGATTGCCTCCATGCCACGCCGCATTGAAGCAGTCATTTCTGCAAAAGGATTCCCGACCAAGTATTGAGTGCATAACTGAACATAATTATTTGAAGGTTGACTTTTTTTTTGTATTAAAAACACTTTTCTTTTATTGGTCGGATGAAATATGCTAATTTTTTGAGATAGGAATTTTGGGTTTTCATGAGCTGTATGCCAAAATCATCAATATTAAAACAAATAAAAGGCTTGAACTACTTCAGTTGTGTGTAATGAATCTAAAATATATGAAAGTCTAATGTTTATCAGTACATTACAGAAAATAATGAACTTTATCACAATATGCTAATTTTTTGAAAAGGACCTGTATACTATGTAAACAAAAACTTTTATTTTGGATGCGATTAATCGTTTGACAGCACTAGTTTTAATGCATTCATTCATTTGTTTGTTTGTTTGCTTATTTAAACAAACTTATTTTTATTCAATATTTATTTATCTATGCCTATATGTATTTATTCCAATGTTTTATCTTTTTTTCATTTTTTTTGGTTTCTTTGTTTCTTTTATTTTTATTAATTTTTGTAAGTTTTTTCATTTGATCTTTCTTTCTTTTTTGTTCATTCATTCATTCATTCATTCATTCATTCACTTTTCATTCTTTATAAGAATTCAACACCCTAGCAACCACCCACAACACCCTTGCAACATTTATTTCTGTTTCGTTTTATTAATGTATTTTAATTATTTTTTATTTATCATTTATTCAATATATTTATTATTAATTTGTATATTTCCTTATTTTTATTTGTATTTTGTGATTAAATTTTTGTTGTCTTATTTTATTTTATTTCATTATTTCATTGTTTAAAATTTTCTTTCTTTTTTTCTTGTTTGCTCATTCATTCACTTGTTGATTCCTGCAGTTGTTCAGCCTTATTTATTTATTTATTTTTATCTGTCAGAATTAAAGACCCTAGCAACCACCCACAACACCCTAGCAACCATCTAGAACACCCTAGGAATCATGGCATGACTTTTGCATGTGTTTATGTTGATCATAATAACCTGCGTGGCTCTTAAGTCGAAGTCCTGTGCTCTAGGGTGAAAGGTCATATTGTTCTCTCATTTCCTCTAAAACCAGATGGACAGCTGCGGGCACAACAGATCAGCAACACTGGAATTGAATAAAGCAAAAAGATGGGGGTGAATGAATAAATAAACAGACATTTCGTGTCTTCAGCATATTTATTGAGTTTATGTAAGGCGGCGCGTGGGGTCTGTTGTCTGGAGACCGCCGACCATGGTCTTGCACAACGTTTTCCTTTATTAGAGCGGACATTTTTAAATCTGACGCAATATCTGGCAACCCAAACCACCTCTCTTTCACGCATATCACACACATACACACACACACTGATATTATTGTTATTTTTGTGCGTTTCACACACCTTCAGTGCCAGACTGAAACCCGTCAGACCGAGTGAAATGCTGGAACACAAAGATTAATGATATTCAGATGAATGCTACACACAAAATGGACAAACTTCAGTCTGGTTGGCTAGATCTGCACAGTTTCTGAGAGTAAAGATGCACAGGTTTTTACTGGATTTGACACAGTTTACAAGGTGTATAATGTTTGTGAATCCAGCGCGTTGTAGAATGAGCCTCATTTGCATGCCTAATGAAGATTGACCTAATTTAAATATGCATGTTGCAGCACTGTAAAAGTGCATACGCAGCTGGTTTTGTTGGACGCTGTAATGTTGAGGATCAAATATGTTCAGATTAATGCAGCATCTTCACTTTCACTGTTATTTGTCACTGGAAACTTTAGGTTATTGGCCAGGTTATTGGCTTCTAGACCGTTCAAGACACATTGCCAGTATGAACATGAGTTTAGAAGTAAAACATGATTCCAGGGCAGTTATTGTTTTATTTTATTAAGAAGCTTTTGCTGACAACAGCGTACTCAAGTGCACTGATGTTACTTTTACTCATTCTGTGACACAACAGAGCTTCATAAATGTTTATATATAGACTTTCTAGAAATACAGTCTCTAGTGGCCTTTAACTGTGCAGTCTGTTCATCCACAGCAGTTAAGTGGAGCTGGTTTAATAGCAACCTGTCACGGAGTGGGCGGAGTCTATGAGGAACACCATTTGATTAGTGCTTACTGAAGGGGCGGGGTTTGCGAGGAACACCTTCTGCTTGGCGCTCAGTCTTCCACCTTTCTTTCTTTCTTTTTTAATTAGTTTGATCTTTCATTTATTTTTCTTTTTGTTCATTAGTTTGTTTGATCATTTGATTTTCTTTTTGTTTGTTTACTTATTGATTGATTTATTCATTTATTTATTTATTCCTCCAGCTATTCATAAATATTCATTAGTTTATTCCGATTGTTTCTTTTGTTATGCATTTGATCTTTCTTTTTATTTTGCTCAATTGTTCATTCATGCAATTCTTTTTTTCCAATTATTTGATCTTTCATTTTTGTTTTTCCCTGTTGTTTATTCTTTTTTGTCTTTTTTTGCTCATTTTATTTATTTATTTATTTTAAATGTTCTTTTTTATTTTTTTGTTCATTCCTTTATTTGTTTATTTGATATTTCTTTTTCAGTTGTTTATTTGTTAGTTCCTGTGATTGTTCAGTATTTATTCATTCATTCATTCTTTGATCTTTCTTTCTTTCTTGCCATGTCTCTCTATTTATCTCTGTTATGTTACATTTTTCCTCAGTGTTTTGTGGTCATTCTTCTCTTTAGGTGACACTACAGTATAAATAACACCAAATATGAATGGACACTCATGGTTTCAGTCGCTCTCATTCTTTCTTTCTCACGCTCTGATTGAGTTGCTGTTGTTGTAGATAAATAAAGCATGATGGAACATCTGCTTTCTTTCTCCAAGCAAAGACATGCTAATGTGTTTAGCTCTTCCTCTCATTTCTTATGCTGTAGTTCACAATAGCTTTTTAAAACTGCTTGGGACTTTGTTGCTCTCGCTCATGTAATTTCAAACCTGGTGTGACTTTCTCTCTTCTGTTGAACCGAAATGTTGAAAAATGATTCATTCTGCTCTTTTCCATATATTGTATGACTTTAGAAAGGTTGGAAAAGAGCAGTCTAAACATTTTGCATAAACACAAACTAATTTTGTGTTCTAAAGAAGAAAGTAAGTCACAGAGGTGATGTGAGTAATGAGTGTAAGTAAATGATGTCCAAATTTTCATTTTTGCATTGAGCACTCCTTTTTGAACCTTTATAAATATTATTTATGAGTTCAAAAATTTGATTGAACTTATTAGTTTGATGGGTAGCATTATTGTGCAGAGGAATGAAGACATAAATATAGATTAAATGAACAAATAAAGGAATAAACAAAAAAATGAAAATGCACAAATATTTAGACTAAATTAATAAATTAAATACTGAACAACTGCAGGAATGAAGAAATGAACAAACGAAAAGAAAGATCAATAAACAGAATGAACAAAAGAAAAAAGTAATGAAAAAGAATAACTGTTTCGAATAAATAAACTGAAAAACTGCATGAACAAATGAGCAGAAAAGATCAAAGGAACAAAATATCCAAACAACGAACAAAACAAAAACAAAAAAGAAAGATCAAATAATTGGAAAAAATAAAAGACTGAAGAATTGCAAAATAAAAAAGATCAAATTAACAACAAAAGAAACAAACAGTTTGATTAAATGAATAGACTGACCTACTGAATGAATTTATAAAAAAAAAAAAATTCAGTCATATAGGTTGTATCAAGAAGAGTGTGAATAAATGACTGAATTTTATTTATTTATTTATTTTTTTTGTGAAACACTCCTTTTTAACCTTTAAAAATATAATAGAGTTCACAAAGTTTATTGACCTTAAAGCATTAGCTTTGCAGGTGGCGTTATTGTAATAAAACACAAAACGAATTGTTCCACATTCGTTTACGCAGGTTAAAGCAAATGCAGAGTCTCTCTGTGTGTGTGTGTGTGTGTGTGTGTGTGTGTGTCTGATGATTTTCTCCAGCCGTCACTTTTCCTGCTGCGTCACTCTCTTAGCATATGCATCCATGCCTGGGAACAACGTGCCGTTGCCAAGTTCTGGTTGGCATGGTAACGCGTGTTGGATTAAAGTGTTTTGTGCAGATGTAGTTTGCTCTCTGATGGAGCTTATTTACAGTGAAGAGGAACAGAGACACAGTGGCAATAAAAATGATGAGATTTTCCTTCTTCTCCAGGGAAATTGCTGAAATCCCCGCCTGTTTTGCTCTAATCACATTTAATGTGACTGATCCAGTGTTGTGTGAAACTGTAGAGTCTCCAGCTACAAGCGACTCTTGATTTAACATAGTTAAAATACATACTGTCATGCTGCCCTTTGGAAAAACTGCACTATACAAGCAACATACACAAAGTGCGCTGAAGCTGTTCAAGGGGACAATGTGCTGTATGTTAAACTAGATCAGATCATCATAATTGGATTATATAATATGGTTTAATCAGAGGATTTATTTTTGTTAAAGAACAAGGGTTTCAGATGAATGGATCTTGATTAGAGTGACCGCATTACACTTGAAAAGATAAATGTGCACTAAAAATTGGAATATAGAGTTAAAAACAGTGATGAATGGCAACTTATATTAGTATTAAAACAGACTTTTGTGAAGAGATGAATCATTGAATTGTTTCAGTTTGAATTGATCCATGAATCATTAGAATAAACCGATTCACTAAAATGATTTGGACTTTTTCATGCAACTAAAAAATAGCAAGATATCGTGGCCATGAATTTAAAAAACAAAAGAATTTATTTAGTTTAATCATGGCCATGAGTTAACTAAATGAAAGAACGAATGAATCAGTTGTGGGAACAAATTCTTAAATTGTGGTCATGAAATCTAGTTTTGTTTTTGCACGTCATGTGAGTATCTGTACAATATGACTTTTAAAAAAACCATTTATATTTTAGTTTTGTCATGCTACACTGCTAATTTTTAGAAAAAGTTTATGGCATTGGAAAAGATTTACCATTTTGAAAACATTAGTTAACTGTGATAATTGATCATTTTACTAAAAAAAAGTCGTCGTTGTGGTACAAAAACAATGATCATAATTTGTTTGACATCATCATTCTTGATCATAAAGTAATGCTAAATACAACCAATAAAACTAAAAATGACTGAATTAACATTTACAGTAATGAAATTGACATTAATGATAAATAGCAGGTAAATATAATAAAAATGTAGCTAAATACCGCTATTTATTATTAAATTAATGTCAATTTCATTATAAAAAAAGAGTAAGTAATATGTGCAGGGATGAGCCCTTACATATTACAGCGATCACAGCTACTGATGGTCTTGAAATCCAGTTTCAGATTTTTGTATTATGTTTCTCAATTAGTAAATTAAGAAAGTCTTCGCTGTTGTGATTGATGGACAGGCACGAGTTGTTCGGAACACTCCTCTTTGAAAACATATGACAATGACACGTTAAGGAGCGTGTCAATGTGAAATAGTCACATGACATCAGAAATGACCGCAATGGAAACAAATTTCATCTAGTGGCAACATTTGGTACTGCACCCATTTTTGAGATATCAGCCTTAAAGGTGCCGTTGGAGATCTCGGAAAATGTTAACTTTAGCCTGATAGCACTGAAAGCGAATGTCCCACCCTCCCTGCAATCGCCGTCCAAAGCCACGCCCCCTGAACACACATACGCTCAAAGAGCAGAATACCAGAGACAACATTAAATTACTACAATAGGCTACATTAACGGTCCAGTTGCAACAAGCATATGTTCCATACAAGGGCAATTAAAGTGTGCTAGACACTGATTTAAATGGTTTTTATTTACAGAGGTATATTATTTCACACTTCTCTAGTAAGTTTCGTCTGTGTGTGTGAAGACGCTGCAGCGCAATCCAAGTCAGTGAATGTTCCGAAGTGAAGTAAACTTCAACGGATTTCCCACTGCTCAGGGAGAAGGGAGCAATGAACACTGTGTAGGGAGCATGTCAATCGGAACACAGTTCATGCACGTAGCTCTCTTCTAATGAGCTGGTTATCTGAATTGGTGTTAACTAAGCGAGACATAAAAATATGCAGAGCGGGAGCGCTAGAATTAGAGGCGCTGGGCTACATCATGTGTCATTCACCGGTGAAAACTTTATAGCACCGTTAGTGAAAGTACTACAATACCAGGAAGGAAGATCGGGTTGTTGATGTTTGCCTGCCATTCTCGCTCTGTCTGCAATAGCGTGCGTGAAAACGCGCTGATGGCACGTGTCATGTCTCTTGCTTGAACAGAGATGCGCAGGGTATGCAAATACATCGTTGACAGACAGGTAGGAGAGAAAATTAAAACGCTCGAACGGCGTTTTGATTAATGAACATTTCTTGGTCCTACACCTTCCACAGAATATATAAATACAAATAAATACATTTAGACCACTTAACTTAATGATTGCTATCAGGATGTGAAGAGACTTTCAACCAGAATAACAAAAAATGTTTCTGAAGACAATCACCTATGATACCTTTAAATTTGGAACACAACTTTAGATTTATGTCTTTGATTTTTTTTCACAGTTTTGGAGTAGAAAAAAAATAATAGTATTTTTGTGCAGTTTTCATAATAAACTTCTATAACTTTTTGAAGTTTCACTTTAACTTTAGTTTGACAAGTGTCTTCTTAAAAAAAGACCAAACTTCAAGCATTCAAGATTTACAAAAGTTTCTTTTGGAAATTCTGTTTGCCGGTCTGTGCTCAAAAAGTGGTTAACAGGTAGTAAGTTAGTGGTTCATAACTATTCCATACATGCAAACAGGGTAAATAATGTTTTAATTAAAGTTAACATTGACTGTTGAAGCTGTTGAAACCGGAGATTTCACTCTAAAAAAAAAAAGAGAAGAAAAATCCACATATAAAATGAAATTAGCAGATACAAGAAGTAACAAATGCAGTATTGAGATTTTCACTGAGGAAATTAACAAATATCCTGCTCATTTTTCTGACTTTGAAGCATAGCCTACTGCCACAGCGATCACCTAAATATGAGCTACTGATAATGAAAACTGCTCAAACACAGTTTTATCCAGGCTCGGTTCCAGAATTAAATACTGAGGGTGCTTCAGAAATTAGTGAGTGTGCTCTAGCCTCAATACACATAAATTTTCACATAGATTATATTTTTGTCATGTCCATTGCTCTTTCAAGTGT
This sequence comes from Tor tambroides, assembly GCA_021397915.2. Classification (NCBI taxonomy): domain Eukaryota; kingdom Metazoa; phylum Chordata; class Actinopteri; order Cypriniformes; family Cyprinidae; genus Tor; species Tor tambroides. Next base: position 82,876 of record JAFVLL020027737.1, read on the forward strand.
GAATCCCACATAAATTTGCGGATGTCATTCCAGAAACTTTGCAGTGTGTATGTGGCCAGAAAACAAAGGTTTTATACAAATTCTGAATGGATTATATATAGCCTAGAAAAAAACACAAAGAGCGCTCTCTTTATAATCACTAAAAAGCTGTCCCTCGTCTCAGTTCATCGAGATCTCATGACGTTTGGTAATAATGAGAGGATTTGCGAGTTTGCAAAACTCTGGTGTTTTGAGTGGTGAGTGTATTCTAACTTAACCGCCTCTGATTGGCAGTTGCGTTCAAGAAATCAACAGATATGTCTGTGATTGGCTACACTGCTCAACGCTACAAAAAACGCGATATAAATAGAAATCTTTTGACGCTGTCCAGAGTGCAAAAACACAAATATGCACTGGAGAGTTTGTCAGATCTGTTTCGCAAATATGATAGCGAATAGAGAATATCTCAATTTTTTTCTGCGCCTATGCATAGATATAATTTAATACCGTAAAATCCCCTAAAAGTACAAAGTATTAAATAAAAAACATTATTGAACTAAGATGTAGTACATTAATTTTATTGAAATTAAAAAAGTCATTTCTGACCACCATGTGAACAGCACCACAGCGTAAAAACCTATGTTCTTGAACTAGAAATACTGCTCTGATTAAATTATATTATATACTGTAATGCTAATAGTACAATCAGATCTAGTTTAGCATGTTGTACTGTATATTGTCCCATTAAATAGCTTCAGTATACTTTGTCCTGACAGTAGGAGCATTTATTTGAGGTATTTTGCGTACCATATAGTCTGTCAGTATCTGTGATGTTGACCTGATATTGTCCCAGCACTTTTGCTGCGTTTACTACATTGTCAAAAGCGAGAAGGTGGTCTTTCAGGCGGTTTCTGCTGATTTCCTCCAGGTGACCCCACTGACCTCCTGCGGGCTATAATAAGTAACTTCTGCTCTCCGCTGCGAAGCACCAAACCTCGCTGTTATTGATTCTCTCCAGACTTCACAAGCTTCGCCCGAGATGAAGACGAGCCTTCAAACAAAAGGGTGCTCGTAGTCGATATCGATTCTTCCGTGTGTAAGAAAGAGAGCGGGTGAAAATGCGAGCGTCTTTGATGAGCCTAAACAAGAATATTTCCTTCTGTTTTTCTCACGTTCTCTTTCAGAGGAACCGTCGAGGCGCGATTCGTCTACATTTTCGTCCTCGGTATCTTGTTCACCGGCGTGAAGGACCTGTTGCGCTCGCAGGTGATGTCGTCAGCGGTGGACAGCGGGCGGCTGAAGAGCAGAGGACTGTGGGAAGTGTACAGCGGCGTGGTGTTATTGGTGGCTCTGCTGTTCAGAGCTCATAATTTGCCCACGCTGGCCTGCTGTCTGCTCATCCAGACCGTCATGGCTCAGTTCATCTGGAAGAAGCTGCACTACGATGCTGCCCAGACCACCATCATGCACTACTGGTTCGGCCAGGCTTTCTTCTACTTTCAGGTAATGATGAGAGGAGAATGGCTTTGTTTAGGGAAGACAATAGAGGTCTGGTTTCCTCCATTAATGCATATCGATTAAATAATTGCAGTTCCATTGTTCTCAGGATGTTTTCACACGTTGGGGTCAGTCGCTCGGCCTAAACCCAAGTTTTATTCCATCGAGAGTTGAAATGCTTTTCACATTGGAATTATGAATGATTTACATTGAAATCATGAATAAGGCTGATTGTACGGATTTGGCACCGAACCTTGGTATGTTTGCGTTATCATCATTGTAATACCACCACTGAGACTAGATAATGAAGGAAGCGAAGGTAGCAAAAAAGGGAAGCGTTTGTTGAAATGACATGTTTTTGTCTGGTTTAACTAACAAAATTGTTCATATGAAGAACTGTACTTTTGACTTTCTGCTGCAGTGTGTCATTTTCATTAATTAAAAAAAGCTCAAATAAAATATAAATATTAAATAGGAAAATATTAAACAAAACACTAATTAGAAATGTTGCCTTGACCACTGATATAAAAAAAATTAGACATAAAAATATATAAAGATATGTTCAGATGTTACTAAATTACTAAAACTAAAACTGAAAAACTGAAGCTAACTAAAACTGAAATAAATTGAAGATAAATAGAAATGAATAAAAAGCAAACAAAAAAATTACTAAAACCTAAGCTAAAATTAAAGCTGAAAATATAAAAATTAAAAGCTAATTCAAAATATTAAATAAAATATAAAATAATTATATTATAAAAGTTTAAATAATCTATTGAATATTTCAGTATTAATAATTCAAAATATCAATAAATGTTATTGTAGTATATAAATAATACTGCAAGAGACTCAAAGAATGCAGTCTGCTGACTAAAATCTATTCCTTTTGTAGACAAGAAAAATGCATTATACAGGATAGCGCTTCACTTCTGCAAATTAGGCTGGCTTGTGAGCAGAATTTGAATCCTACCCTAAACCATATTGATTCATATGGAAAATGAAACAAACCTGAGTATGTAAATACCCTTTAGTCCCGTAAACAATGACGACAGCAGAATTCTTCCATTCATTTCAGATTTCCATTATAGAATCTTGACTCAGCAAAACGTGCAGGACTTTTCTTTACATATTTTAGCAATTCAACCATAAAATCATCAGCTGCTGCTGGAGACATTTTGAATAGCTTGTTCCTTTATTTATAGCCAGCAGGTTTAGTTACACCTGTGACAGCTTGAATTTTGGAAGAAAACAATGAAGAGGCTTTCAGAATAAATAAATTCCAGCAACTTCCATTGCAACCAGCTGATGGTTGTGAAAATAAATAAAATATGCATGTTAGGGCAACCAAAGGCTCAATGATGCATGGTTTCATTCCAGCTCTTGCTAGTCGGTTGCGTTGTAATGGGGGCAAGACTTATTCTAGACACCATTTGATTGGACTAAAATATGTACAGTGAGTCATTAATATTTTAGGTCTGTTTTTGAAATGTGTGTATCTGCAAAAAAATTTTACACACGTTTACACTACTCATCAAATTGTGAATAATTAAGATTTTTAATGTTTTTGAAAGTAGTCTCTTCTGCTCATCAAGGCAGCATTTATTTAATCGAAAATACAGTAAAACTGTAATATTGTGAAATATTATCGTAATTTAAAATAACTGTTTTCTATTTATATATATTTTTCAAATGTAATTTATTCCTGTGATGCAAAGCTGAATTTTCAGCATCGTTACTGCAGTTTTCAGTGTTATATGATCCTTCAGAAATCATTCTAACATGCTGATTTGCTGCTCAGTTATTATCATCATAATCATAATCATATGATCATCAATTATTAATAATCAATGTTGAATGTTTGTCAGTGTTGAAATACCATAATGCATTTTTTCAGGATTATGTGATTAATAGAAAGTTCAAAAGAACTGCATTTATTTGAAATAGAAATATTTTGTAACACTATAAATGTCTTTAATGTTTTTTTTTACTTAATTTCTTTTTCTTTGTTTTACTGACCCAAAACTTGTGAATGGCAGTGTATCACAGTTTCCACATAAATATTAAGTAGCAAAAACTGTTTTTAACTTTGATAATAATAAGACATCACAGAAATAAATTAAATTTTAAAATATATAAAATAATTTTTAAATTGTAATATTTCATAGTTTTACTGTTTTTACTTTATTTTATTTTATTTTTGCATCAGATACATTTAGATTTGGTGAGCATAAGAGCATAAGAGATTCCATTTTTAATTATTAGAAAATTTTTACCTTTAGTATAAATTACCTCAAAACTGACAGACATGGAATAAAAGTAACAAAACTTTTTTTGTCTAACTGATGGCGGATGGATGTACTGTTTATAAACCTGATCAAAAGAATCAGTTTTATAATGAGACATCGAGAGTAAATCAAATCAGAGCTGAGTTGAGGGGTGTGTGTGTGTGTGTGTGTGTGTGTTTGTGTGTGTGTGTATATGTGTATGTGTATGTGTATATGTATGTGTGTGTGTGTGTGTGCGCGTTTGTGCGCGTGTGTGTGCGTGTGCGCGCGTGTGTGCGCGTGTGTGTGTGTGTGTGTGTGTGTGTGTTTGTGTGTGTAAGTGAGGGTCATAAATGATGCTTTACTTGCCAATTATCATTTAAAGCACCCGAGCATGGAATTATGGGCTTGACAATGACATCATCATCGAGGGACAGTCAGGGTCAATGCAAGTGAACTGTCAAAGGACGGATATATTCTTCTCTCTCTCTCTAGTCATTAAGCAGGGTGGAAGTGATTGTTAATTGTAAATTGTCACATTGATTTAGCTCATTTTGTCAGGCCAGGCCCTTTTTCCGCCCACCCTGACACTGCAAACTAGCATGAAATAATGGGAGTAAGAGAGGCAGGAGGAGAGCGATTGAGGAGGAGGATTTTCCAATCTGCCTGACAGCAGCAGCCGGAGTGATAGACACGGCCTCCTGTGAGCCGCTGACAGGAAAGAGCAGGATCTGTTCGTTTGTTTCCCCTCTTCCTCATCCGTCCATCAGCCGAGGGACCCTCAGACTCCAGTCTGTCAGCAGAGACTAGAAACACGGCGCTTCTCTCACCTCACCTGAAGGACTGCAGGACGCCTCAAGCCTCTGCTGCATCACTACTACTGTTTATATCAGCCGTTTCCAAACTTTCTCTGTCTGCTCAACCCCTTAGATATCAAATATTTACCTGAAGTCCCACCTGAAATCTTAGATTAATATTTTAAATAATTTAACATTTACATGTTCTTTGTTTTTTTGTTGGTCAATGGTCAATTGACATGAACTTTTTTTGAAAATCTTTTTTTAATAGGTATCGAAAATTATTTATTATATAGGGCTGCTGTCAGGATTATGGACCTGTTTTGCCCCTGTTTCTGTTCAGTGTTTCCTTATTTGGTCATGTTCCTGTCCTCGTCTAGTCTAATTCATTTATTCCCTGCACCTGTGTTTAATTAATTATCCTGTGTATTTAAGTCCTGTCTGTGTATTTTTTCCCTGTCGGGTCTATTTGTTGGATGTTGTGTGTTTCCGTGTTCCTGTTGTGGATTTTCCCCTGTGAGTCGAGTACTGTTTAATGTTTCTCTGTTTCTTTGACGCGAATTGTGACAGAAGACCTGACCAACACAGTAACCTCCGTATTTTCCCCTCCGTTAGTTTTCTCATTTTTTCAGTGTCTTTTTTTCCATTTTGTTCCCTCATGGATGCCCTCCTTCTCCCAGAATATCTCCTCCTCCTCCTGGAGCAGGGGGAGAGATCGCTCGAGGACTATACAAGGCTGTTCCTGCTACTAGCTAACACCACCAGCTACCTGGACGATGCACTCTGCTCATTCTATGACGCAAGCTTGAACACCGCGTGCATAGCGTCGTCGTCCGAAGATGGTCCTCGAGCAGATTTCGCCGCCTTTGTGGAGTGGATTCTGGCGAGAAATGGATCGCATTTTACCGTCTCTCCTGAGGATGATCTTGCCAGATCCACTCCAGACCCAGTTCCCAGCTCACCATCTTCCCACTGCGCGGAGCGCAAGCCCGAGCCAACCGAGGACGGAGAGCCAGTTCCCGCCACGATCAAAGAGCCAGTGCAATGCCGAGCGACTGAGTGGAGGATTGCCCTGGAAGTAGAGCCCAACCCATCCGATCAGGTGCGTGAGCCGGCTGCAATGCCCATCGCGAGGGAGAAAGCCGCGGACTGTGTGAGTGCGGAGTGGAGCTACGCCCCCTGCACCGTGGCTGAGGGTGAGCTTAAGATAGACCTGGGTAGAGGAGAGGCGGAAAAGGATCTGATTGACTGGGAGGCTGACCTGCTCCCTCCTTCCTCGGAGCCCTTTGCCACCCCTGTTCCCATGTACAGCCCTGAGTGGGCTGCAGTTCCCACGTCCTGCCCGGAGAGGGCTCCGGTTCCCTTGTCCAGCCCAGAGGGGGCTCCCGATCCAGAGTTTAACCCTGAAAGCCCGGAGGCTCACAAATGCCCACCCTCGCACCTGCTCCTGCCTCCTCCTCTGCTGTCGTCTGTCAGCCCCTCTGGTCGCCCTCAGCCCACCATCAATATGTTGCGAGCTCCGCAGGACTGCCATCCTCCAGCGTCACCGTGGTCGGAGTATCCCTCACCTCCGCCTCCAACCTCTGAAGCCCGGACTCCGCCTCGGCCCGTAGACCCAGCGGCTCCACCTCGGCTCCTAGCTCCCTCGCCTCCACCATCACCCGTCGATCCACCAGCTCCACCGGGCTCCCTCGTCCACCTTGGTCCTCAGTCGCTCTGGCTCCGCCACCGATCTCCGGATCTCTGCCTCATTCGCTAGAGCCCTCGGCTCTACCCTGGCCCCCCGGATCCTCGGCATCCCCCTGGCTCATCAGCTCTCCGTCTCCGCCTTGGGCTCCTCCACCACCTGCTCCGCCGCTGTTGATCGGCCCCCTGGAGTCGGTGGCCATTCTTCCTCCATGGCCCCTCCCTCCGTCGTCTCCACCGTGGGCCATCATCATGTCTGTGGCATGGGTTCTGCTGAGCTCCTCCTGCTCCGGGCCCCTCCTGTTTCCTCCCTGGCTCCTCCTTCCTTCGTCGCCTCCCTGGTCTCTGTCTGCCGGACCCCTCCAGGGTGCCCGTCCTCCACCCGAGCCTCCTCCTTAGTTCCCACCCGTTCCCCCCTCTGTTGTTCTATGGCGCGAGGACGCACCTTCTGGGAAGGGGCGATATGTCCTGTCCTCGTCTAGTCTAATTCGTTCATTCCTTGCACCTGTGTTTAATTAATTATCCTCTGTATTCCTGTCTGTGTATTTCTCCCCTGTCGGGTCTACTTGTTGGATGTTGTGTTTTTCCCGTGTTCCTGTTGTGGATTTTCCCCTGTGATTCAAGTATTAGAGACTGTTTAGCGTTTCTTTGCGTCTCCATCGTTCCTCCCACAGCGAATTGTGACAGCTGCATGTATACAATATAGGGATGAGTATTATTATTATTATTATTATTATTATTATTATTATTATTATTAATACTAATAATAATAATGATAATTTATTATTAATAATAAGAATTTCCATGGTTCTCTGATGTTGATGTGTTACTGGTCAAATAACATGAACGTTTTTTTTATGAATATTTTATTTTTATTTTATTTTATTTTGAAATTATTTATATATAGGGCTGCATGAATTTTTTTTTTTTCTTTTCATGGTTCTCCGATGTTGGTTGATTGTTAAATGACATGGAATGATTTTTTAGGTTTTTTAGTGTTTTATTTTTTTATTCGTTTTTTATATTAAGATCATTTATATATAGGGCTGCATGTATATAGGGCTTAATAATAATAATAATAATAATAATAATAATAATAATAAATAGTAGTAGAAGTAGCAGCATTTTAACCCTTTAAAATTGAAGATAAATATATTACTGTTGTAAATTAAATTGTAAATTATCCTGTGTAATTAAAAAAGAGTATTTTATAGTTATAATAATTTATTTTACACTGGAATGTACAATACTAATATTTACATCTTAAATTCTGCACTTTCAAACATTCAAATCCTCAAGCTTTTATTTTGGTGGAATACTGTTGAAATGCTGTAAACTTCTATCCACAGAAATGTTGGAAATTATGCAAATATGAACGTGGTGCACATTGCGTTCCCAAAATGAAACACAGCCCAAAAGACTATACACTTATTGAATAAAATCTCTGCCTATGATTTTATAATCGCACTATGCTATTTTGAAATTTCATTTTTATGGAGATGTGCATCCACATTTATTTATTTTAATGTAACATTCAATTATTATCTTTTCATAAAGTCAAGCACCCCTATTTAGCATATATACAGTTAAGGGGTTTTAAGTATTAAAGGAGTTAACTCAAAAATATTAATTCCCCTCGCTCTTACGTTATTCCAGACAGCCATGGCTAATTCATTTTTGGGGTCTTTATAAAATGTCAAAATGTATGTTAACCTATGTGTGTTGTTTTATGGTCTCTTCAGGGAAACTCTAATAACATTGGGACGGTGGACATCTCTGTGGGTTTTGTGGGTCTGGAGAGTTATGTGGAAGCACCTGCCATTTTTCTGACGGCGCTGAGCACCTACGCAGGGCCGCTGCTCTGGGCCTGTCATCTGCTGTGTTTCCTCAGCTCACAGAGAGACAGGTAACACATACATACAAACACAGACACACAGAGAGACACACACACACACACACACACACACACACGCAAGCTCATGTTGTAGGACTGGAATCTTATAGTATTCTGATAAGGATACATATACCAGGAATATATTACATTTATAATATATTCACAAATAAAACTCAAATAATCAAATAAATGCACTCTTGGTGAGTATTAGAGACTTCTTTAAAAAACATTAAAAATTCAAATGTTTGAACGGCAGTGTATTACGTGTTGTTTAGTAGATGCTTGTGTTTGAAGCATTCACTGTGTTTTCGAAAACGAAAGCCGTGAGCTCGGCATTGCTAGTGTCAAGGTTAGTACTTTACCTGAGATACAGAAACTCTACCACTGCAGAAGATGCTAGAGGACGGTCTGAATGGAGCCTGTAAAGTGTTTTGAACGGAATGCTGCCTTATAAACACAGTAATCATACTGAACATGGTTGACTTCCAAACAGGCCTTTTGAGCTCTTGAGAAGATGGTCTCTAATTAAATGTGTTTATTTGAACTTCCGGCAAAAGCTAGTCCTGAAGAAACACAAACAACCTGTTATTTTCGTCTAGATAGCTTATCAAAATCCTCATTTACTGGTGACTACAGGTGTCTCACTTTTGCCTTCTGCAGTAGTTTTAGTGAGAGACACTGCATTTATCACATCCACTTATAATATTGGTCAAGGTTTCTTAGTTGTTCATGAATTAGATGCATTGTAAAAAAGGATTTTTCAAAGTTATAAATAAAACCCAGATTATTGGAGTAGGTTATACATGAGCAATATTACGCGAGTAGCTGTGCAGGTAGCTCACTCATAAAAACGTGCCAGTATACAGCCATATCGCGTGGCTACGAGGAAAGCAATATCTTTGTTGTACTATCCTTTCATCTTTTAAGGATGATTTCCAATGACAGTGCTGCTCAGTGCATTTTTTTGGCTGCGTCTTACAAGGTGTTGTTGAAAATAAAAATAACTACCCTGTTTCAGTCTCTTTCAATATAAAAGTCTTTACTGCTGACTCACTCATAAAAATAGACGTTATCCGTATTAATAAACTGCATATTTGAAGTCTAAACAAGTACATTCTCACCTAAAAGAACTCTTAAAACAACATTCTGTATAAAAACAGTATTATTTATAAAATGACAGTGGATTTGGACGTTCACCATGACATTCGCTGTGAGAAATACTGCAAGGGGAGTGATACAAATGGTGAAGTTCTGTTATCACTATAATACTGCACTCCTCTCAGCCAATCAGATTCGAGCACCTGAAAGAACTGTTGTGTAAAAGAAAATATTATTTCAGTCTTTCTACTTGTAAATTTCACATTCAGTTCAAGGTGTTGCTTGCCGTTTCTTTGTAGTTATTTGTATTAATTACCGAGAGAAAATTTTTTTGAGAGTAAATCCTACACCAATTTTTCTTTCAGTGTAGTTTATGTCCATTGTCTGACTTGTCTCTGACCCTTAGAATTAAACAGGCTTTTCCTGCTGTACCTTTAAGACTCCTATATGTTCTGTATATGAATGTAAAATAATAGTTTTGACTCTAAATTCTGATTGGATGAGTCCCTAGTAGGTTATCATATACAGTATATGTCATGTTTGTGACATCATACCAGGGTTATTATTGTTGACTACATCTAACATCATTAAAAACACTGAACTGAAATACAATATTTAAGAAAAAAAACTTATTTTATATTTATATTAAACTTATTTTATCTCTCATTTTCATTGTTTAATTTGAAGTACTAAAATAGCTAAAACTAAAATTAAAATAGACATGTAATAGACATTTAAAATAAATGAATAAATAAAACATCTTAAAATCACAAAGGCTGAAACTTTAAAATGAAAATGAAAAATAAAATTAATTAAAATTTTAAAAAAAATCTAAATATGAATAAAAACTATAATAGCATCTCAATTATACTAAAATATCTGTATATTTTTGCAGTTTTTGGGGAACGATTTGTATTGCCATAGTTAGAGTTTTTCTACAATGTTTGGCCAAGAACATTGTGTTTTACTCAACAATGGCCCCATAAAAGAGTTTTATGCAATAATGCTGCAACAACCTTCCGATGTGATGCTTTTTTATTAAAAATACTGCAGTGCAGTAAAAAAGCTTAAAATGACTCGAGTTATAGGGCAATAACAGCGCTTCTGTAGTTCATACTGTAATAGGGACGTCTGTAATCTTTTTTCCTCAAAGCAAACCTCTTCTTTCATATTCTTTAGCCTTAGAAATTTGTGCTTCATTTTTTCTAAAAAAAAAATCTCAACATTTGTATCACTTTAAAATAGAAGACAGACAAAAAAAGACTGTTTTTCAAAGATTCAGGCCACATCCACATATCAGCGATGCGTAATTACAGAGCATTATGGGAATATTAATCAGTGCTAGTCTTCTTAAGATAATTGTTTTAATGGCGCTTGAAGTGATCAGTCAGAGCGAATGAGGAATCGGGGCAGTTATTAGAGCTCGAGCTGGTAATGATGGTACAATTAGAGCCACTCACAGAACAATGAATAATGGAAATCATGCCGAGACAATCAGACTTCACCCAAGATACGCACTCACACACAGATTTTACTGGCCTCTCAATTTTTACACACTGAAATTATTCTTTAAGAGGTCATTTCAGGAGGAATCAAATTTTCCTTGGTCTTTTGCGCTAAAACAGTTCAATGTGCCATCAAAACATACTGTAACGTTCAGCACTCAAGACTTCCTCCGCACTCTGCAAAAGCGTTCTGACATCAGACACGTAAGACCACCCACATGCACACTGAGGTGTTCAGAAACTTTTTCCATTCAGTCATGATGAGGTAATAAGGAGCAAGTACTGTAGGATAGATACTGTTATTACTAAACAGCTGAAGAACTTAAAGGGTTAGTTCACCCAAAGATGAAAATTCTGTCATTAATTACTCACCCTCATGTCGTTCCAAACCCGTAAGACCTTCGTTCATCTTCGGAGCACAAATTAAGATATTTTTGATAATTAAGATTTGATTTTGATCCTCCGTAGACAGCAATGGAACTGCAATGTTCCCAGGTCCAGAAACACAGCAAGGACATTGGTAAAATAGTCCATGTGACATCAGTGGTTCAAACGTAATTCTACAAAGCTAAAATTTTTGCACTTTCGCCGAACGTAATCAGCGTTGTTTATGTTCAGTAGACAGCATGCGCATGCTGAACGTAAACAATTTTTGAATACGTTCTGGGGTACTCTCCAAAATGGTGGAAGATGGTAACTTGGGGAGAAGAATTGTTGAATAAATTGTTATTTTTGTTTTTTTTTTCTTTGTGCACAAAAAGTATTCTCGTAGCTTCGTAAAATTTCGATTGAACTACTGATGTCTGGGAACATTGCAGTTGCATTGCTCTCTACGGAGGGTCAGAGAGCTCTCAGATTTTTATCAAAAATATCTTAATTTGTGTTCCGAAGATGAACGAAGGTCTTATGGGTTCGGAACGACATGAGGGTGAATAATTAATGACATAATTTTCATTTTTGGGTGAACTATCCCTTTAAGAGCTGTCAAATCTGCTGGTTTTGTTTAAGGCCACATACACACTCTAAAGTTTTGAGGAGTGACAACCGCAGTTAAGTGTTTTGTAGTGTTTTGTTTATTTTTGGAAAGCTGCTTCGCAGGGGGGTTGCCATGTCCACTTATTATAAGCGACGCTTCTCAACCATCTTTGGGCTTGTAGTTTGGGCTTAACTCATAAAGCGATCCAGTTTAAGGAGTTAATAAAGTAAGTCATGTGGCTTATTTCTAAGTTTATTATGGGCTTGTTCTTAATTGTTGTTGTTGTTGTATATTCTAGGAAGATCTGGCAACGCTAAGTCAAAGTCAAACCATACTCTGTGATTTTATTACACCACAATACTCAACGCAAATATGCGTTTAAATACATCATTAACAGCTGTTTGTTCAGTTCAGCTCTGTACACATATCTGTGAATGCTGTTGTTACTACCTGAATTTTACGAGAGTTAATTTGGTTGTAGAATTAACAGTTGTCTGAACTGTGTGTACTGAACAGGATTAAGCACTAAAAGGTGAATTGACAACCAAATTGAGCTGCAGTGTGTATGTGGCCTTTGTGTAGCAGCTGCAGATCCTTCAGAAGGATCCCAGCATTAAAGCATGCCGCTGCATTTTGTTAGAGTTGTTTCTCATTTTGCATGCAAACACAGAGGGCATTTACATACTGTAAAAGTTTTAAAGGCACAGTAGACTTAGGTGGGGTTTGGGAGTTGTTGTTTTCATCATGTGTAAATCAATTATTAATATCCATGATTTTTAAATAATTCTAGTGCTTAGACTGGTGTTGTTGTGATGAAATTCATATCTGGTTATCATAAAACACAGGATGCATGCATTATTTATTTGCTTTTACAACAGCGCTTTAGTATCGCACCACCTTTTTTTCAATTTGCAGTTGTAATGCCAGTTTTTCAGGTATGCCTGAGAATGATACATTGTTTGCAATTTTGAGAAGACTAAAATACATTTATGCCATCACTGTCTATAGAAGTGTGTCTAAACACTCATTTTAATGGTATATTATGCCAGTTCTGATGACAAGTTTTATTAAATTATTAATATAAATATACTACTAATTATTGAATTTTGAATTATTGAGGAATTAATTATTGAAGTATGAATAATAGCAACAACTATTAATAATAATAATAAGAATTCTAATTCTAATTATTATTATTCCATTTCTGTCCTCTCAAGTACAAAGTGACAGCATTATAACTGTCATTTAGTTATAGCAAAAAATGTCACTGGAAAAAAGTGCCTGTTTTAAACACATTTAGTAGTGCTGCAGTTCTGATGCTGCTTTTTTTTTTAATTTTTCATCCATTTTTGCCATTTATATGAAAATTGGCATTTTTGGTGCAAAACAACTGTTGCTAACATTATAAATGGACTTCTTGGGAAATGGTTTTTAAATGGTTCTTAGTTTTCTAGTCTTTCATAAAAAGAGTTTAGCCTCTGTTTTAGTAAGAGCATCACAATGTGTGCAACATATCAGAGAAAAGAGTATGGGATAGAAACATGATGTTTGTGAGATAGATGGGCATTGTCTGAGCAGCATCCTGCACCAGTGGACTATTTGCATGGTTTAGGAGTGTTTGATTTGCACTCTTTGGACCCTGGAATCAATATGAACAGCTGCATTTGTGTCAGTGTTGTCAGGATAGGGCAAAATTCAAAATGAAAGAACTGGAAAAAAATCTGAACAAATTGGTTCAAATTAATCAGCTGCAATTTTAATGGAAGTTTGAATTTTATTTGGAATGACAAAAATAGGAATTTATTGAATTGCAATTCAAAGAAATTGAACATGGATTCTGAGAAAGCTCTTCTTCCACCTTGATCCACATACTGTGGGTTAATTAATCAATCAATCTATAATTAATCAATCATTCCATCTATAAGAGTTCTAAACTTTCAAACTTCAAAGCTATTCAAACTTTGCATTTCTAGTTAAAAATTAGCTATTTTATTTTCTTTGAATTTCAATAAATTTTGCTTCCATTCACATTCAGACTTCTGCATCCCGTTTTACTTCCTCAATTCAAATTCAGGAATCAAATTGGACTTTAAAAGGCTTTCGCAATTCATATGACCCTGGTAGATGCACTGTACATATCCCATAATCCCACATAAATGCAGAGTATCAAACTCTGCCTGTGTGAACCACCCACTCTTTATTTATCTCATTATAAAGTCTGTCCCTGTGAGGCTCTAAGATTTCCCCTAAAGTGCTGTCCGACTAGAGCCTGATAAATGACCGTCTTAAGTGGTGAGACGTTCAGTCTGACATATATAATTCAGCATGCTCAGTCAGCAGTGTCACTACAGCACACACACACACACATGAGAGCCAGGAAATGCTCTTTGATCAATACTCCGCTTTCTGGAATCCCAGCAGGCCCGGCTGAACCGTCCCCCATCTGAGCTGAGCATTTACACAATCCATTTGAGAGAGAGAAATACGGAGGCTTGTTAGGAGATATTTCATTTCCTCCGAGGCAACAGGTGCTTTGTGTTCAGGGGTATTGAATCCTGCAAACAATCTACTACCCGAGTGTCTGAGGTGTGGATTTGAATTGCAAATGCCTTCATCCGCCGGCAAACTCCTCGTGAGGCGGAGGAGGACCACCGTTCTGTTCACAGAGATATTTGTGACAGACGCGGGAAAATGATTTTAGGCAGCGCTGTCGGGAATCAGCAGCGGGGACTGTGATGTGGCTGTACAGTTTACAGAAGATTCACTGCGAGTACGAGCAGCTCCGCAGGTCTGGAAATCAGGCGGTCTGTTTAGACAAGCGACCTGTCAGTCAAAATGATGGAGCAGTCAAAACTGGACTGAACAATATGTTGTTCCTCGGTTGATTCAGTATTAAATGTGGTTTGCTGTTGTTGTCTTGCATTGATTGATAGTGTGTCCAACAGAGCAGAGATCAATGTGTTTTCAGTGTGTCTACTCTTAGTAAACTGTATTGTCCTTTCTGTCACATTCCTATTTTGTAAAACTTGCGGAAGTAGTAGAAACTAACCAAAATTGCTCGAGATTTTTGCATGTTACAACAGCAAAAACAAACAAATTTAAAGGGACAGTTCACCCCGGAAATGAAAATTGTCATCATTTATTCACTCTCATGTCATTCCAAACCTTATATGGCTTTCTTTCTCCAGAACACAAAAGAAGAAACACCATTAAATTACCATAAATGTAGCCCATATGCTTTGTGTCCCATCAGGTTTGGCACCACATGAGGGTGAGTAAATCACTGTCCCTTTAAATGTGTTTTGGTAGTGATTTCTCCTGTCAGTCTTCGGCTTTTGCTTGTTTGTCTCGTAACGTAATTTAAATTCACTGATTAGTTTCCAGGTTGAACCCTGCACCGCTATCTCACTTATCCTTGTCTAGTTCCCTTTCACTGTCACATAAAATCTGTGAGCGTAATTATGCCGGAGAGGAAATCTCCCAGAATGAGTCTCTCTCTCTCTTTGTGAGAGGGGTTTTATAGGCCAGACTGCGGCAGTCCCTTTGGGTGGAAGAATGAAGGAGTTTAAACTCACAACAAAACACGCCAGGCCATCGCGCTCATCAGGGGAGCATCTTCAGCTGGCTCGATCCAGCTCACTGTTTGTGAAAGATGGGAGCTGCATGCTTGATTATTTTCTCCTAATGTTTCACTTGTCATATCAGTATTGACAGAAAGCACTGTGTTTACCACTTTGGGGAGTTGAGCTATCAATATTGATGTCGCCACAACAGTAAATTTCCATTTTTAATGCAAGGCTGGTGCCGGAATGTCTTTGACTCATGTCCGCAGATCGTGGAGCTTTTTCTGTTTGGTTCTGTAGAACCTGCCCTACATCCAAATTCATGTGAAAGAGGAATGAGGGCATTTGCTCCATGGAGAAACCAAACTCTCACAGTGCGAGTCAAAGGCTGACCGGACTGCTTGCACATTGATTTGCCCAGAGCTAGAGAAAAGATTTCTGATACAACAGCTTGCAATCCAGGAACCAGATTCTGGTGTCTATCATATGAGTAACACTTGTTCTTTCAGGTTAAAACACTGAATATTTGTTCAAAACAAGAGTTAAAATGACAGAACGCTGTTTTATTATAGGTTGGGGCCATCTAGTCCAGTCCTGCCCAGTCTAGACAAGTTCAGTCCAAAGTAGTGTAAATCAGTCCAGTTTATAGGTTGAGACCATCTAATCGAGCCAACCATAATTCAGTTAAATATAGTCTAGCTCAGTCAAATTAGTCCAGTAAAATCAGATTTAGTTAGATTTAGAAATTTAGTCTAAACCAGTTTATAGACTGAGGCCATTTAATCTAGTTTAACCCACTTCAGTCTATTATAGTCCAGTCTAATCCATTTCAGTCCAAAGTAATCTATACAGGTTTATAGGTTGAGGCCATCTTATCTGGCCCAACCCACTTCGGTCCATATTTGTCCAGTCCTGCCCCTTCTAGACCAGTTCAGTCCAAAGTAGTGTAAACCAGTCTAGTTTTTAGGTTGAGACCATCTAATCTATCTGAACCATAATTTAGTCCAATATAGTCTTGCCCAGTCAATGTAGTCCAGTAAAATCAGCTCCATTTCGGTTCAGTGAAATGTAGTCCAGTCCAGTGTATAGATTCAGGCCATTTAATCTAGGCTAACCCACTTCAGTCCTAGTCAAGTCCAATCCATTTCAGTCCAGTGTAATCTGAAAAACTCCAGTCTGTCATCAGCTCCAGCGCAGTTTATAGGTTTAGGCCATCTTATCTAGCCTAATCCACTTCAGTCCATACTAGTCCATTCCTCCCCATTATAGTCCAATTCAGTCCGATCTGCCCATTCTAGTCCAGTCTAAATCAGTTCAATGTAGTCTAGCCCTGTCAGTCTAGTCCAGTATAATCAACTCCAGTCCAGTTCAGTGAAATGTTGTCCAGTTTAGTTTATAGATTGAGGCCACTTAATCTAGTCTAACCCACTTCAGTCCATTCTAGTCCAGTCCAATCCAATTCAGTCTAAACCAATCCAGTCTATCATCAACTACAGTCTTGCCAAATTCAGTCTGGTTCAATCCAATTCAGTCCAAAGTAGTCTAAAGTAGTCTATCATCATCCTCAGTCTTGTCTAGCCAAATTCAGTCGGGTTCAGTCCATTCTAGTCCAATGTTATTCAATTCAATGTAGGTCAGTCTAGTCCAGTAAAACCATCTCCAGTCCAGTTCACTGCAGTGTAGTCAGTTCAGTTATAGTTTGAGGCCATCTAATCTACCCAAACCCACTCCAGTCCATTCAAGTTCAGTCCAGCACAGTCCAATACAATCCAGTCCAAAGTTGTCTAAACCTCTTAATCTATTATTATTAATATATTATTAATCTATTATTATCAGCTCGGTCCAATTCAGTGCAAGGCAGTCCAGTCCAGTAAATAGGCTGAGGCCATTTAAAGTAACTTAGCCCACTTCAGTTCCTGCTCGTCCAACCCTGCCCTTTCTGGTCCAATTCAATCCCCTCTAATCCAAACCAATTCATTCCAAATAATCTAGCCCAGTCTAGTCTATAAAATCCAGTCCAGTCTATAGGTTGAGGTCATTTAATCTAGCCTACCAACTTCAACTCATGATAGTCCAGTCCTGTTCTTTCTAGTCCAGTTCAGTCCCTTCTAGTCAAGTCCATTTCAGTTCATTCCAATGTAATCTACCCCAGTCTAGTCTATTAGATTCAGTCTAGTTTATAGGTTGAGGACATCCAGTCTTGTCTATACTTGTCCATTATTTGTCTTAATGAATGTACCACAGACGTTTGTCGTGAAACATAACATATAATCAAAGGTTAGTAAAGGAAGTAATAGCTTTTCCATTAGCATTAAACGAGGAATGAACCACAGTCGATGAAACCTGATGGTTTTATGACTACATTCTTTTATAATGACACATATCATAGACTCAGTCCAGACCATAACCGGACTGCACATCTTTATTATGGTCTTTTTCTCTCTCTTTCAGGGCTGTAATGGGTCTTGGTCATGGCAGCTATTGTTTTGCGCTCCTGCGGTCCATCCCAGCCGTGTTTTACGTGGTTCTGGTCACCGGTCTCCGATACCATCTTTTCATCTGGAGCGTGTTTTCTCCGAAACTCTTGTACGAGGCCATGCACACCCTCATCACCACTGCCGTGTGTCTGTTTTTCACCTTTATGGATCAGGAACGCTCGGCCAGACCGTGAATACAAAGGCAGAACCAAAGCCAAACTCAGGTACAGAACAAACGGTGCAGTTGAGTTTTGTGCACCAATAGGAGAAATGAGAGAAAAAGCGATGGGAGAAGGTTTTCGGTAATTCTACTACTGTGAATGAGGTCAACGTTGAGAATTCAGAGCTTACATGGAGATTTGACTCGCTCTGCTGACTTTTACTCATTTGTGTGTGAGTAAATTATTTTTTATATTTTTTGAGGGGTCTTCGATAGTGCAGATAACGTATGGGAAGACTTGTGAGCGTAAATATGATAATCCCTCTCATTCTCTATGCAGTTTTCTTCCTAAAGCTTTACAGATAATGGAGAGTGTAATTCTTTTTGTATCTTGCAATTTCCGTTCCTGACCGTTGCTTCACCTCTAGAATAATATGAGATAAGATACATCATTAATAACTCTCCCCTCTCTGAGATCACAGCAGATGTAAACTCCTCACACACTTGAAAGCTTTAAGGGATCTTAAAAGTCTTTTAAATCATATCTAAACACAGCTACGCGTGACGTTTTAGTTTAATCCGCCTGTTGGGAATGTGAATTGTAAACTGATTTATCTTGGTAAGTGTTTTTCTTTATCTCAGTGCTTAGATCTGGTTAATAATAAAACCAATCCTTTTCTGATTGAGAGTAATTCATTTCTGCATGCTTTTTAATGTGTGATTCACAGTTTTGCCTGAAAGATTTGTTTTGATACAGTCGCTGCGTACAAGTTTTAAAGTTATGTTAAATGTCACTCAATCAGTGACACTAACAGTGTGACTTAACCAGACGTTATGCAATAACACACTGACCATCACAAGACTTTTTGTCTTTTGCTTTGTTTCTGTCTTTATTACATTGTGCTTAATAGTTCCACCCACAGTGAAATCTTATTGGTCAAAAAATCTGCTCCATGTGACTGTATATTAAACAAACATTCTCTGAATGGTAAATATATGTTGTAATTTTTTTATGTTTTAAGTTTTGTTTCCATTAATGGTTAGGGACTGTTTCATTTCTTTTGTTGATACTTTTGACATACACTACCATTCAAAAGTTTAAGGTCAAGATTTTTAAAATGTTTTTGAAAGAAGTGGCTTATTCTCACCAATATGGAAGCCCGTTTCCGCCACTGAATAAAAAATTAAAAAGGTAATTGCGACTTTATATCTCACAATTCTGACTTTTTTCTCAGAATTGGGTGATATAAACTCGCAATTACGAGTTACAAAGTCAGAATTGCGAGTTTATATCTCAGAATTATGACTTTTTAAATCGCAATTGTGAGTTTATATCACACAATTCTGAGATAAATAGTCAGAATTGTGAGAAAAAAAGTCAGAATTGCGAGATATAAACTCGCAATTGCAAGAAAATACATCAAGGCTAAAATACAGTAGGAAACTAATATTGTGAAATATTTTTTAATTTAAAATAGCTGTCTTCTGTTTGCATATATTTTAAAATGTAACTTATTCCCTAGATGCAAAGGTCCAAAACTCCAGTCTTCAGTGTCACATGATCCTTCAGAAATTATTCAAATATGTTTATTTGCTGCTCAAGAAATATTTTTTTCTTTTCTTTTTACTATGTGATGTTTTGCAATGAAGATGGGTGATATTTTTGTTTTTGCTATATTGAATAAATGTGAATGGATCATACATTTTTAATGTTTCTTCTTATTGTTACTGTCATGTTGAAGTCTGTAATGTTATGTAACATCAGGATGCTGATGCAAGATGCAGTTCAAAATTAGAACTGATAAAGGAATTGTTGAAGATTCTGGAATCATTTGAATTGTTAAACTCTGTACAATTCCCAACCCTAACCGTAGCAGATACCATGAAGGAAGTGGGCGTTTGAGATGTCTGCTTCCTCCCAGTGAATCATGCTCTGCTTTGACCTTTTTATTGGCTGGAGAAGTTGATTTTGTAACCTAATGCCTTTTTGAACTGCAAACATCCTCCAGGGAAAGAGTGGAGAGCGTAGAGTCTCTCCCACTGGAGCGAACGCAGTCTGGAGGTTTAGTTTGACCTCTGGGATTCAGTTCAGATCGCACTGTGTTCTGAGTGCCTGATTTAGAGACTCGTAGAGTACACTAATTGTACCTTTCCAAGGGTAAAAATGCTCAATATTTGACATTTGAACGATTACCCTTCAGTTTATATAAGGGATAGTGTTCAGTCAGCTGGTCATTATGGCTAATTAAATCCCAGCAAGTAGTGCTTCATCCTGAGGGTGTTTATTTTGCAATCATGACTAGATGACTGTGCGTTATTCTGCTTATTGCACAGCAGCTTACCAAATAAATGCTCATTAAATATTCATTTGAGCTCAAATTACATGTTTATGTGAGGTGTGTGGAGTGATTAGAGTCATTTAAAAAAAATGACCATGTAATACTATGATTGACTAATCAGAATCAAGTATTCCAGAGAGCCGTATGATAAGTATTAATTTATTACTGCTGTGAGATTTCATGTGGTAAATTATTAGATGTTTTGCAGTGTCTTATTTAACTGAAAGGAATGGTTCACCAAAAAATTAATATTATTTACTCACCTCCGGGCCATCCAAGATCTAGATGAGTTTGTTTCTTCATCAGAACAGATTTGAAGAAATTTAGCATTACATCACTTGCTCACCAATGGATCCTCTGCAGTGAATGGGTGCCGTCAGAATGAGAGACCAAACAGCTGATTAAAAACATCACAATACTCCAGAAGTAATCCACATGACTCCAGTCCATCAATTAATGTCTTGTGAACTGACAAGTTGCATGTTTGTAAGAAATTGTAGATTACTTGTAAACAATTTTGATGTTTTAATCAATTGTTTGGACTCTCATTCTGACGGCACCCATTCACTGCAGAGGATCCATTGGTGAGCAAGTGATGTAATGCAACATTTCTCCAAATCTGATGAAGAAACAAACTCATCTACATCTTGGATGGCCTGAGCGTGAGTAAATTTTCAGCCAATTTTTGTGTTTTGGGTGAAATGTTCTTTTAATATTTTGTTCTTTTTTTAAAGTCACTTCTCAATGTTGACCGTGTTGTGTGATAACCATTGTTCATCTCAGACTAACCAGCGTTCACTACCTCTCTCAGTACTTGCTTTGAAGCAGCCGTGGGTCGGTTCATTCTTCTCAGCGGGTGAAAAACGGTCCAGGACGAGCAGCAGATGTGAGAATGTATGAGAAAGCCTTTCGAATTAAAGCCCCGAGACTGATTCTCTGTTACCCGTCCATCATCATCTCTCTGTCA
Organism: Tor tambroides; assembly: GCA_021397915.2. Lineage (NCBI taxonomy): Eukaryota > Metazoa > Chordata > Actinopteri > Cypriniformes > Cyprinidae > Tor > Tor tambroides. The sequence goes on from JAFVLL020027737.1 coordinate 104,078, forward strand.
GTGAGCAGGAGAGTTAGTGTGCTTTTAATGTGGTTTACTGTCCATCCGTCTCCTGCCGGTGTCCTTAAAGACTGTGTCCCCCGCCAGAGCTGCTGTCCTGCTCTCTGAGCTCTTATCAGTCATTGAGCAGAGCTCAGCTGCTCCACGACATTCGGACACACTCCCGTCTGGACTGTCACTGCCTCGTTTTCTCATATTGTCTTCATACTCTGTGTTTTTCTGTCCCACTTTTTCCACAGCTCTACCTTGTGGGTTGTTTCCCTTATTTTCTTCTCATCTCAGTTCCTCTAGCACTGAGCTGTCTTGCTGCCTACACAGGCAGCTGACGTCGGTGTTTTTTATGATTACTTTTAATTAAGACAGGTCTATAATACCTGGAGGAAGCGATCTGTTAGCATTCCCATTTATATCAGCTCAAGACAGCGAAAAGTAGTTCAGATTTTAACATTGAGTGAAGCGGATCGGTGTCAGGTTTAAAACAATGGATCGATCGGATTAATCTCAAGTGTGTTGTGCATTTGCATTAAACAATTAAGAGATTTAATGCACATTTAATGCATGTTCTAATAAATATAAAAAATATACTTTGTATTTTATCTTATTTCATCATGTTTTGTTTTGTTTTGCTCCAAATCAGCATATTAGAATAATTTCTGAAGGATCATGTGACACTGAAGACTGGAGTAATGATGCTGAAAATTCAGCTTTGCATCAAAGGAATGAATTGTATTTAAACATATATTCGAATGCGTAACAGTTCTTTTAAATTATAACAGTATTTAACAATATTACTGTTTTTACTTTTAAAGACCTCAAACTTTTAAATGGTAGACCTTTTTGACCAGCTTTGCTATCTCTGGCATGTATACTAGGGTACTTACTAGGGTTTATAAAAGAGCTCATTAAAATCTTCTTAATCCGTATTGTAGTCTTGTTTTTTTAAGTAAATATATCTAGACATTTGTTACAACAATAAAACTGTTTGAGAAGCATATTTAAACTTTTTTTGTTGTTTTACGTACTTGTTTTAAGCATAACCTTACTAAATTTTATTTGACTTATTTACATGCATTACATTTATGCATTTACTAGACACTTTTCTCCAAAATGACTTAAATTTTATTTGATTTTCTGGGGATTGAACCCATGACCTTTCCTTTATTAGTGCCATGCGCTACTGTTCGTAAACACTTTGTTTATGCTTAAAACAAGAAATAAGTTCAGATTTGTTTTCAGAGACTATATCTTGGCTATATATTCTCTGAAAACAAATCTTAAAATCCTATGCAATTTTTATTCGTTAGTAAATTATATTGCTGTAAAGATGTTTTTTTACTGAAAAACAAAACAAAAAAAAGTGATTTAAGAAAATGATTTAATGCAGTGCTTCTCTCCCTGGCTTTCATGGATGTTTACTTCACTCTCCCACAGAGAGATATTTTCTTGCAGGAGTTGAAGCGTCATGTGACGTGCTGTGAGCCGCAGCGCTGCTTTCTCTCTCTCTGTGGATAAAGTTTCTCTATTTAAATTCTCGCTTTTGAACTCTGTGTGTGTTTGTAGGTTTAAGCACCTGGAAAAGCTTTCAGCTTTCTCAGCCTCAGCAGGATTTATGGGAAACGTTTGTGTAGTGTGTGTGTGTTGCGAGTGTAATAACGGGGCTGTCAAGGAGCCAAAGGTTTGTGTTTATGAGGAGAATGAAGCTTATAGAAGTGTCGCGGCTCACCTGCGGTGGATGGCAGGTAGAGATAGTGATTTCCCCTCATTTAATCCCTCATTTAAGCAGAGCTCAGTGTGCAGATGGGCTGGCCGGGACACGGGCGAACATCTCTGAGCAGCCACCCGTGACTTCATTTAAAATCTGCAAGAAGTGCAGCTGTAAACGCACCGTGTAATAGAACCGAGGAGCTCTGGATGCGTTCCATCCGGTCTGTTTTCATCCGTTTGATTTTATTTGTTTTGTTGTTGTTTGTGCGTGTCAGACCGCAGCTGGAAATAGCTGAGCATGAAGCAACCCTCTTGTTTTACTTCCTGTGATTGGATCATATTCTCGTACATAATCAGTTCAGACATCTAACTGGGTTTTGCACCTGTGTGAGATTTTATCCTGTTTTCAGAGACTATATGTATGTTTGTTTGTTTGTTTGTTTACTGGCACTTTAAAATTAACATTAACAAAAGTTTTTTTTTTTTTTTTTTAATCTTGTTGTATGCAACTTTTCTAAAATCTTAGTAATACTTAATGTATTTTTGATCAAATAAATGCAGCTTTATTAGCATAAGAGACTTCTTTTAAAAACCCCAAACATCACATGACAGTGTGAATTCAGTTCCATGTTGATTTTAACAGTTTCCTTTTATCAGTAAGATTGTTGGCGGTTTTTACTTGTCTTTTGATTATGTACTTTCCCTAAAGACAGTTCAATCTTTAGTTTTTCTCTAATAGGATGAATATTGTGATTGAAAACCATCATTATACTATCCTGTCAAAGATGAACATTTATTCTGCTCCTGTTTTGTGACACTTTCGTCTCTATTGTGTTGTAAAGCAGAGCATCTTTGAACTTTTCTCCCAAAGAAAGCACCTGCATTCCCAAGCGTTGCTTTCCTCTGTAATTACTGGTGGATGCGGGTCGATGGGAGATTGATGTGATAGAAAAACCAAGAAAGAATGAGAGAAACCTGGAGTCTGCCTGCTACCACAGGCATCTAATGGCAGGAGCAATTTGCCTGCTGGAGTCATTTAAAGCAGAAGATGGATTGGGTCTCTTTAGGCCTTTTGTTTAGAGCTACAGTTTAATAGTAGCTTATGAAACGTCCTAGACTGCTTCATAAGAGCCAAAACAAATCCCATTCAGTACAAGAGTACATCAGCAGGAGTAATAGGCAGAAAATCGCCACAGCTGAGCAATTACCTTCAGCTCAAACTTTAAACACACTCTATCCTACCTTAAATAGCAAAGAAATGGACTAAAGACAGTATGGATAGAGTAAATGGCGAGGCGACTGTAATGTTTCGAGACTTGATCCGAGGTAATGATGTCTGACACTGAAAGTTAAAATACTAAATGGCGTACAGCAGTGACTTTTCAGCAGCCAGTTTCCTTGATTCTCTCCTGTAAGTATATTTCAGTAATTAACCATGTATGATGAGTTGTTTGAACTGAATATAGTGAAGGAATAGTTCATGAAAAACATTATAAAAGCAGCCTGTACTTATTCAGCACTATATTTCAAGTCTTACGATAGCATATTCAACCCTTACATGACTTGGCATTTTTCAGGGAATAATGACTTAAATTTCAATCAAACTTTACTTTTTGCTGACCTCTCCATTGTAACCCAGTATGTCGGTAAGATTACAGG
>JAFVLL020027738.1:0-40467 GCA_021397915.2 Tor tambroides
CTGCACTCAAAGTATATGCTGTATGATTATGTATGTTTCAAACGCGTCTTGATTTTCTTGTGTTCACAGATATTGCCTGTTGCGCATACAAAATTTCAGGATAATGAGGTGAAAAGATATATTATGCCGCCCTTCCAGGAGTAGTTCACCCAAAAATGAAAATTTAGTGTTATACGCACCCTCATTTTAAGCTATTCCACAGAAGGGAGACAAACACGAAAGAAAGTGCAATGTTTGTGTGCCAGAAGAAAGAAAGTCATACTGGTTTAGTTAGAGCAGTGGTTCTCAACTAGGGGGCAGCAGGACAACTGAAAATTATCTAATTATTTAATCTATTGCCACTACTGCTTTATGTAAACGAAGTTTTAAAACGAGTAGTCATTATAGCAGATGTTTCAGAAATACCTTGAGGGCTTTAAAATATTGGGGTCCTTGTTTGAGCACCACTGGTTTATAAACGTGAGGGTATATGAATCATTTTTGGGTGAATTGTTCCTTTAAGACATACAAATTGAACACACATTTGTGGTATTTTTTTTATCTCCTAACTCATCTCTCTATATTCAGGAACTGAAACAGAGTATTCAGGCTTTGCTCACCACCAAGGTTGCTGTCTACTTGATGACATTTTTGATTGTCACTGTTGCTTGGGCTGCACATATCCGGTGAGAGCCCTCTTTACATAAATTCAATCAAGTATTAACTTCATAGAACTGCTGTTTTCATTCATTTGCATAAAGATTTCAATAAGCATTTGGTTTTAGGTTGTTTCAAGTCATCGAGCGCATTGACGACACTCTTGCACTGCTTAACCTGGTGAGAACACCCAAGTATTCCTAATCAATGCAAAGTATCTGTATATTCATTTTTAAAGTGTGTGGTGACTTTTCAACATCTCATTTCTGTTCTACTTCAGGCATGTATGATGCTCATAACCTTTCTACCATACACAGTGAGTCATTCTACTGGTGTTTTGAAAGATGCTTAGTTCAGCACTATTTGACTACTTCCCTTTTGCCTCCTCATATGTCTTTAAGGGAAATCTCCCTGTTTATGACCGTTTTTAATGTTTTTTTTGTTTATTTTCTAGTTCTCTCTCATGGCAACATTCCCTAATAATACCCTCGGCATCCTCCTCTTCTGTGCTTGTGTCATGGTGATTGGTTTAATTCAGGTGAGAATGCTTTCATGTGCTGAATAACATAACCAGCAGAAAAAGCTTTGAGTTTTGTCTGACAGTCATGTTTTTGTGTCTTTAGGCCTTGATTGTCTTATATGGATTCAGTCGTCCTTTCCTTCTCAGTGATCAGATCCAAATGTCTGAGAATCAGGCTTATTACAAGAGACGGATCCTTGAAGTCATCATGAGGGTTCCTATCATGTGCCTGTTTGCCAGCGTCTTTTCAATCATCTTTATCCAAGTGGTACGGGATTTGAACTTGAACGATTTATTAGTACAAACTATGGCAGCCAATTACAGTGTTTATATAAATCCAACAAATGTATTTACTGTGAAATTTATACAGTTTATTTTATGATGCAAAAATAAAATGTTTAGTTGGCGCCTGTCCTATCATAATAAAGGCATAAATGCCAAAAAATAAATCTTAAAATAAAAACAAATTTTAAACTACATTTAAATCACACATATTATAACATTTATAATATTTCATATTATAATATTTTAATTAATAACATTTATTTATATATTTTTCCTCTGGCAGTCCTACATTATTTTGGCTATTGTCATATTCCTGCCATACATCTCTCAGTGTTTAAAATGGATCCGGAGTAAAGCCATCGGTGGTAAGAGCAAAATCTCACTACACTGTACTCTTATTCTTATATTACATACATATTTTATCATTGTACATACACAGCTGTTCAAAAGTTTGGGGTTTGGTGGGATTTTTTTAATGTTTTTGAAAGAAGTCGCTTATGTTCACCAGGCTGCATTTATTTGATAAAGATACAGTAAAAAACACTAATATTATTACAGTTTAATTCAACAGTTTTCATTTTGAATATATTTAATCCTGAGATGCCAAAGCTGAATTTCAGTCGTCAGTGTCACATGATCCTTCAGAAATCATTCGAAAATGCTGATTTGCTGCTCAAGACACATATCTTATTATCAATGTTAGAAAAAGACATGCTGCTTAATATTTTTGTGGAAATGGAGATATACATTCTGTAGGATTCTTTGGTGAATAGCATTTATTTGAAATAGAAATCATCATTCAGTATATTCTTTTTTTTTTTTTTGAAAATCCCAAACTTGAGTGTAATTGCAGCAATTACAATCTGGATTATACCATTTTTTTTTTTAAATAACCTCAGGTCAGGTGGAAGACAGTCCAGATTCAGTGCCCTTCTACACCTACCACCCCAGTGAACCTTTGAGTAAAGAGCGAGTGGAGTCCTTCAGTGATGGAGTGTATGCAATCGTCGCCACGCTGCTCATCTTAGACATTTGGTTTGTATCTCTCCAAAGCAATTTTGTCATTACTGGATCCAACAGGCCACTAGTTGTTCAAATACTGTGCAATAACAAAGAATTTGCTCTGTGCTTCTCTTTGGTACATCATTTTAAACACCTCATTAATGTCTTACACAGCGAAGACAACGTGCCTGATCCGTCTGTGGTGAAGAAGGACTTTGACAACAACCTCATCGCTGCGCTTCAGGAGTATGGTCCCGAGTATCTGGCCTACTTCGGTTCCTTCGCCACAGTCGGCCTGCTTTGGTTCGTTCATCACTCTCTCTTCCTGCATGTGATAAAAGCCACGCGCCTCATGGGCCTCTTCAACACGTTCTCCCTAGCCTTCGTGGGCGGCCTGCCGCTCGCCTACCAGCTCACGCATGAATTTCCCAGAGGCTCCCGCAATGAGCTGGAGGCCGTGCAGATCAGCTGCGTCATCATCTTCTTCGCCGGTCTGTTCCAGCTAGCCATGTGGGTAACAGCACTTTTCACCGAACGCGAGACTTTGCACCCGTACGTGCGCTACGGTGGACGAGAGCATGCCTTTATGTTGGCCAAGCTCTCGCTCTACCCCTGCGTGGCGCTCGGGACCTTCGTTTTCACTTGCGTCCTGAGCCGCTTCAGCACGTCCATCTTTCACATGATGGAGATTGGCGTACCGTTTGCTTTTCTTGTACTGAGGCTGCTGGTCCGTGTGGCGCTGGTGCTGCTCAGGTGGCTCTTCTGTCCTGCGAGGAACGATTTGGACAGTGTTCCAGTAGAGGAAGAGGACTCACAGCTGCCCATTAATGATATAGTGACTTAGCAGTGAACGGAGAAGAAGAAAACGCCTCAACGTATAACCTAAAATCAAGGTTAGGCTAGGCTCTCAGCGCTTTTGTTTATAATTAATACTGCAGCTGACAGCTTTGTGCTGTAGAAGATGTCTATATCGGTCAAATCTCTCATTTAGTTTAATAGACTGTGGAAGTGATGGATGAGGTCTTCATGATGAGTCTTCAGTGTCATAGCAGTGGTCCAAGGAGAACCCAAGAGCTTTTTTCTCCTTAGAGAAATGCACAAATATTTTTTTAAGCCTCGTATTTATTAGCATGTTAAAACATTGTCTTTATATTTTATGTTTATATTTTAATGTGAATTAAATTACATAGGTTTTAACTTCATTCAAACAGTAAGAACTACATAAGTTTTTTAGGCTATGTTCAGTTATGTTGGTTTTAGTATTACAATTATATTCTTATTTTTTTATTTGCACTTTATGTGATTCATGCTTTTCTCCTGGAACTGCAATTCAGGTCTTGATACATTCTGCTGGAGGAAATCTTTCGTGTAACTGCATAAACGTCCAAAACCACATGCATTAGGTGAATGTTAAAGTGTTTGTATAAATCTACTCTTCATTCCACGTGACAATGAAACTGGTGATGCACCTTAGATTAAATAATGAAGTCACTGTTGCACTTACAGTCTGATCTGAATGGAGCATGTAGAGATAATGATAAAATGCATAAGCCATTATTAGGTGTTTTGTTTTTGTGGCATTTGAGATTTTGTTAGTATTTCATCTAAATGTTATTACCATACTGACTGCAAGATGTTGTATTGTATGTAAAGTGCACTTGTTGAACATTTTTAATTGTCATTTTAATTTCTTGATTTTTTTTATTACCTTCACATTATCAGTCTGTTAGGAGTCTGCTTTGGTTTTGGGAACCACTGTAGCTGTGTCAGTCCAAATGTTACTGTTTGACTACAAACAAAGATACACTTTTGAGAATAAACTCAAGTGCTGCTTGCAGAAGTACTGTAATTTTGATGGAAGACTGGAATCATGTAATGAATGTGACCACACTGAGAGTAAGTCAAAAGTGAAGTTTATTCACCAAGTGTAGCATTGCAATAATAATAACAACAACAATAATAATAATAATAATAATTCCTACTTTTTTCCCCAGTATTGCCCATACCTTATTACTTTCTTTGTCTTCTGGTATATATTTACTACTGAAAACTTATTTAAAAAAGAAATCTGAAAATCAAACATAGACATAAATAAAGGTTCCCATTTTTTTTAAAACAACGAATAAACCATGATGAGCAAGTAATTTGAAACCTATTTTCAGCTAAACTTCTGAACAGTATAATCTTGCACTATATTATATGTTGGGTAACATTATAACTTAAATTGTACAGCAGCTCTCAAAAAACTAAATTGCTAATACAATTGTGACATCCACAAAATAAGCTATAGACAACAGGAGGTGCATTCTCTTTTTGGTCTGATAGGATTCATATTACTACAAACACAACATTCTCACATGACTGCATTTACTGGACAGCAGATGTGAAGGAAAGGAACATGTAAACCTATTGCAGACAGGAATGAATAAGGTAAGGGGTCACACTTGCTTTTTTATTTAGGTTTTACAATACACCTATTGACAACTGGTCCCCGTGTGTAATTAGGGCGAAGGTCACAGGTTATTACAAATCCACTTCTTTCAACTAAAAGCCTAAAAAAAGTGATAATAACCTGTAGTAATGTTACTTTTGTTCATGTAAGTGTCTAAATAAATATCTAATTTATTCAATCTGTTATAGGATTGTTCTCTACTGTAAGATTGTAGCATTTGACAACGTGTGATATTTAGTTGTTTTTTTCACAGCAAAATTGATAGAGCTTTGGTACACATGTTTGATAAAGAATTCAGTAAGAGTTCAACAAATTAAAATAAAAAGTAAGGTCTTTAAAAACAAGAGCAGCTAAAAACAATATTTTAGGGAGGATACTGTAAAAATGAAACAGAATAAAAAAGCACATTAAATGTTTTCAAATATTGGATATCTATTCAAAGCACCAGTGTTTTTTTGATATTAAAACCTGAAAAGCTAATTGAATCTTTCGACTCGTGTAGTTACAGTGCAACTAAAACCAATGGTCACAGAGGGGAACACAGCAAATCACCTTCTCAAAAAGGCTGTTTCTCCCCCGAAAACAACCCGCTCAAGTTATTCTCCACCCCTAGAGAGGTTTAGTCATGCTAGATTTAAGAAAATAAGACAAGTCTAGGTCTTTCTGCATATCATTTTCATAACTTACTATTTTATAGAATTTGTTAAGCCTTATATATTATATTAATAAACATATAATCTCTTTCTATATATGATCTAGTGTATAATATCTATGTGCAATAATACATATGACGATATGTACACACACGTGAGTTAATTTAGCGCTCACACACACACTGAGTAATGGGAAAGAGAACATGGCTATTTTAAGCAGTAACACAGTAGGACTTACAGACATGCTTCTGTTTTAGACTCACTGTTTTGTAATGCTTTGAGTTTAAGACCCCTGTTATAAATGAAGCTCACATTTAAATGTTAACTATGAGAACTATGGCATCTCAAAAACCTAAAGTCACCACCATGGGTTATTGATTTTGCAAACCAGGCCGGAATCACAAAATCAATGACGTCTCTCCGCTGAAGCCCCCTTCCTGTAGCGCTATACATTCACTTACCATGTGCTTGAATCATTTATTTTGCATGGTTGTTGATTGGAAGACCTCTGATGTTAAGAGAACCGTGTTGCCTCCTTGTGGTCATTTTGCTCCTTCATTTGGTGAGTTTCTAATGGGTTAAAAGTGAGAGTTTGGCTCTCTCTCACTGAACGGGAGCTCCTGTGGTCGGTTGGGAGTGTGCTCGTGCCATCACAGTCATGGGTGAATGCTTACTTAGTTCAACAGGACATGAGCTGGAGACTTCTGTCATTGGGCTTCCTCCACAGCAGGGGGCAGCATGCCGTTTTCTCGTAAGTGGTTGCGCAGCATATTGAAGATGCTGAGTTGCTGCTCTGGTTGCAGGACAAGCAACAGCTGTAAAACCTTACTGGGGTTTGGCCCCCTGGGGAAAAGAAAAAAAAAAAAAAAAAAAAATGACCCAGAGTCAAACATGCTTCCTGTGTGCACATCTCTGGGATTACAGGAACACCAAACATGGAAGTTCTGATGTTGAAATCAAAATGCTAAATAATAGTTATTTTTGCAATGTATCAGAAGTGAAAACATCCGTTTCTGAATTTAAACCTTTTATGCTTTTTTGAAATAATATATAGAAGGTGACCTGCTCTAACATTTCCTCATTCCACAGCGCAACAACAAACCCAACAATGGACATAATAAGAAAAAGAATATAATAACAATATACAGTAAACTATCAAATAATATGATGTTAATCATAAATAGAATATAGAATAAAATAGAAAATATTTCATGTAAAATTATACAATATCTACTGAAGCTGTACAACGGACAAAAATAATATAAATAAATAAAATAAAATATGAAGTCTTGTCTCGCTTGTGACACCTAAATTAGGAAGGGTCAGACTAGCTGTCATAGTTTGACTTAAACCATGTATTATGTTGAAGGTAATTATAAAGTAACAGCCTCACTGATGACTAAATCTAATTTATTTATTGGCCAAAGCCCATGTTTACACTCATTTTGCATTTTGGATCATGTGTCTAATTCTAACTGAAATAATTATTTTTTTTCTTTATACTTTCAGTAGCATCCAGTTTATGGATTTTGATTGATAATATTCTTTAAGGTCATTGCACACTGAGTCCGTAATTTTTGCGTGCGTTTTTCCGTTTTTGTGTATTCGCCATCCTTTCCTATCAAAATGCATGCGACGGATGCGAAAACGCAGAAAATCGAACCTGATCCGAATTTTTTTATGACGGATAAAAGTTTCGGAGGCAGTGTGTCAATGTGATTGACACAACGTGAGAACGTATTTATTTTTTAACATTTCGGACGTGTGCAATGACCTTTAGAAAGGTCCAACTAAGTTGAGAGGTCACCTGACTTCCTCACCTGATAAAACTTGCTATGTAAACATGAACGAACGTTGCCATCAGATACTGACAGTCAAAACGATCCATTATTCCACCATGACCAGGAATGGTGTCCGCAAAATCCTACAAAATAACAAAATCACAAGCTCACAGTGTAATGGTCACTCCAAGCGCATAAAGACTGTAAAATACAAATTCAAGGGTTTATGTGTGACTTCTGCTGAAAGTGAACCAACTTTAATCTTGAAAGCTCGTTTGAAGCCACTGGCAAAGAATCCACCAAATGGTCCGATCAGAGAGGCGAACGTAGAGAGCGCAATACTGTGGATCTGAAATGGGTAAAGGTTCACCGTTTTCTGCAGACACAAGAAAGACATAGGCATCATTATCAGCCAATACTACATTGTTACAAAACAAACCTCTCAATTATTATATATTAAGCAGAGCTTTATTAGGCCACGTAGTTTTGGCCTGTCCTGTACTCACCCATCTAACTGCATTCTGCACCACTGCAGGAAGTGTGTATTCCTGTATCATGAAGAGGTTCGAGGGCTCACACTCCACTGCAAAGCGGTTTGTCTCACTGTTGTATTCCACTGGACAAACAAAGTACTGGTACTGGGATAGCAGGTACGCAAACTGGAATAGGAGGGAGACAATAAGGTTTTAGTTGTCACACAATACCATGAGGGTTATGGGGTAATATAACAGTTGTTGGTGTTGCTTGAAGGTAGGGTGAGCATACGACATGTCCTGGGTAGGATTTCTAATTTGCCTAAAATGGCTATGTTTTCACATTGTTTTCATACTTGCTGAAGGTATGGACTGAAAAGTAGTTTGACCAATAGCGTGCAGGCATTGTATATAATCGACCAATCGAGGTGTATGACAAAGTGGAATCTACAGAGATTCTGCAAAGCAATGCAAGTACATGTACATATAATGTATGGAGACTGCGTAGAGGATGCCAAAAGCCACACATTTTAGGCAATTTAGAAATCCTGAAAAAAAAAAAAAGAGATCCTCGAAGGTCTAATGGTGACTTACAAAGAAACTGAAGACCACTGTTGCAAAGAATCCCCCAATGAATCCTTCCCAGGTCTTCTTTGGGGAGAGCTGGAAGAGAGAGCAAAGAGGTTTGAGATGAGATCATTTTCATTCACAATGCATTCAGTTATGGAAATTTACTCATCAGTTCAGAAAACAGAGGGATGGAGAATGTTTATCAGAAATGTTTAGTGCTGTGAGGAAAGGTTCACCTTAATCAGTGGAGTTCTTCCAAAAAAGAAGCCAAATAGGTAGGCCATGATATCATTACAGATCACAATAGAGATGGGAACAATAAACCTAGAGAACAAATTACAGTTTTATTTTACAAACACATACTGTAGGAGAGAAGAAATTGCAGTGAACAACAATACATAAAGAAAAACGGGAGAGAAGGAAGTTTCAATTAGTTTCATTTACATCAGTGAATTATTTTAGAGAATTAGAATGTACATTTTAATAAAGTTAACTAAAAAAAAAAAGAAAGAGTGTTTCTGCTCTCCCTTGAGTAACAAGTTATCAAGTGGAACATCAGGAAACACAGGAATGCAGCTTGAGAAACTCAAGTAGGAGTGAGGCGAAACCTCAGACAGGTCTGTCAGGTCAGGTGGGCTTACCAGATCATTCCCTCAAACAGGTTCTGAATAACCAGATGTGACTGAGTCACCACAATCAACAAGGTCACATGGGTCCAAGCAAACTGGAATGGCAAGCACAAACAAACACACACACACACACACACACACACATACAATGGCCATCCACACAGACACACACAAACACAGAGTGAACGGTTGAAATGTTATCTGCTCACTCAATGATAATGCAAAGCGAGTTATGGCACATATCCAAACAAACAAAATCACAGCATGATTTATTTTTGTTGAAATAATTAAGACTATAAAATTAAGCACAAATAGACATAGACATTCTAAATGTTTCACTACTAAATGCTCAAGCAATGTTTCATTTGCCAGTTTTTAAGTTCATGTGGAATGGGTGTGACCACACTCACAAAGAAAATTACATTTTGCTGACATCAAAGGTTGAAGTGAACTAAGTCACAGTTCAAGGCTATTATTAGAGATTCTGTACCACTGTAGCTGGACTCAACCCAACAGCTCAACACTCAGGTTTCTGGTTAATAAACAACCAAAAACTTACATCAAAACTAAGTTCGCATGTCTTGAAGGAAATATCAGTGCTAGCAAGGCAGCAGCTTGAATTTAGGTTTTAAGGGTTGGGCCACTAAAAAGCAGCATCAGACACTAATGACACTAATTGTGGGCATCATCATTTCCATTACATTTTGAATGGTGAAAATTCTAAAATGAGCAAAGATGCATTAAATTGATTAAAAGTGACAGTACTGATATTTAATATGTTACAAATGATATCTATTTCAAATTTATATGCACTTCTTTTGAAAAAAGAACCTTGAAAAATGTATCACTGTTTCAACAAAAATATTAAGCAGTTATGACTGTTTTCAGTAATGGCTGCCGAAAACCCAGCTTTGTCTTTACAGGAATAAATTACATTTTAAAATATATTAAAATAGAAAACAGTTTTTTTTTTAAAATTGTAATAATATTTCACAATATTACTGTTTTTACTGTATGTCTGATCAAATTAATGCAGCTTTGGTGAGCATACGAGACTTTCAAAAACATTGAAAAATTGCACTGACCTCGAACGTGTGAACGTTGTGTATAATTATAAAAAAAAAAAAAAAAAAAATGGACACCACAACTAAAATTCCCTACATATAATATGCACATAATCCTAAAATTATCCACACTGCAAAATCTGAATCGAGTCTGTATGCTAAAGGGTCATGAAAACCAGCATTTCAGCACTAGACCAGAATAAAAGTAATTAAAGTGCTGCCTTGCATACACTAAATATATGCCATGCAATGACTCATTTAAACATTATTTGCAATACTTTCACAATGCCCAGTGCATCTAAATACGAACTCTCTATACAGAAATATAACATTAAATGTGATAATATGACATATTATGACATGGGACTATTGAGTATCCAAAGGTCCAACACATGATATTGCACATGACTGTGAATGAAATGGACAGTTTAGTTCTGGCTGACATATAAATGACTGATACACACCATATAAAACTGCAGGCGGTAATGTTTCTTCACTAAACTCAGTACAAACATGCAGAAACCTGTAAAAAGCAAATAACATGCGGTTAATTTCCCACAATACAGAAGAAATTATAAACCTTATCAGTGTTTACTGTATCATTCTGATTTGAGAGACAGCAGACAAGCATTTTTTTCCTTTTGGAAATCTTTCGTATCACTGTTATGACAGCAGCACACATCATTATAGGATATTTTGTTTTTGTACATTCTAGAAACAAAATTCTAGAACAAATGCACTGGGTTATGTCTTATACTGTATATTCTGATTTATATGTGATGATGATGATGACCATTAAGCCGTGCTGGAGAGAAAGAGCAAGTTTTAGTGAGAAGAAATGACTGCAGAGGGAAAGATCTGCAACAGCTGCCAGCATGCTGTGCATTTATGGCCATAACAGAGGCAGAGGTACATGAACACACATCTACTGTACATCTACTTTCGCAGCAGTGTCATGGACCTGAGTTGGTCCGAACTCATGAGGTTTTTATACAAATTTGTGGAGTTCATGCAGTTTGAGTGATGCTGTCATTAAAGCAAAAGGTCAACACACCAAATACTAAAACATTCTGAAATTCATGTTTATTTGTTTATTCAGATGTTCAGTTTAAACATTTTTTGACACTCAAGGTTGTGCTATATGTATGCTACCATTCAAAAGTCTGGGGTTGGTAAGATTTTTGAATGTTTTTGAAAGAAGTGCCTTATGATCACCAAGGCTGCATTTCTTAGATTAAAAATACAGTAAATAAGCAATATTGTGGAATATTATTAAAATGAATACTGCCAAAATATATTTTAATTGAAAATAGCTAAGCTGTTTACTCCAGTATTCAGTATCGCATGATTCTTCAGAAATCATTCTAATATGCCGATTTGGTGCTGGAGAAATATTTCTTCTTATTATCACAGTTAAAAATGGTTCTGTATCTTCATACTTTTGTGGAAAACTTACAGTAGTACTTTTTTTTCAGGACTGATGAAAATGTTCAGAAAAACAGTATTTATTTGAAATAGATTTGTAAAATTATAAATATGACCCTGGACCACAAAATCAGTCTTAAGTGTAAATTTTTCGAAATTGAGATTTATAGATCATCTGAAAGCTGAATAAATAGGTTTTCCATTGATGTATGGTTTGTTAGGATAGGATAATATTTGGCCGAGATACAACTATTTGAAAATCTGGAATCTGAGGGTGCAAAAAAAAATCAAAATATTGAGAAACTTGCCTTTAAAGTTGTCCAAATGAAGTTCTTAGCAATGCATATTACTAATCAAAAATGAAGTTTTGTTATATTTACGGTAAGAAATTTACAAAATATCTTCATGGAACATGATCTTTACTTAATATCCTAATGATTTTTGGCATAAAAGAAAAATCGATAATTTTGACCCATACAATGTATTTTTGGCTATTGCTACAAATACACCCCAGCGACTTAAGACTGGTTTTGTGGTCCAGGGTCACAAATGTCTTTACCGTCACTTTTGGTCAAGGTATGTGTGCTTGCTAAATAAAAAACCTTTGAACGGTAGCATAGCTGCAGGTGAATAGCTTGTTGGCACAGAGCAACAGCATATTTATATAATTAAAGCATAAAAGCATAAGTCAAAGTGACCAAGCATACAATCAACTTGAATACCATTCGATATATATATATATATATATATATACACACACATATTGTTTATAGATTATAATCTATAAACAATATATAAACTATGCTATAAAGCTAAGTGTGCACTGTGGGCTTTTGACCTAGAGTCATAAAAGTTTCAGTGGAGTGTTTAATGCGAGTTGTCAGTTATACTCACCTGCTAAATACAGTGCAAAAGAAATAAACCGATGATAACGCACAAGGAACTGCAAAGGTTCCTCCCTTTGGACGAGCGCGCCGAAATAATCAGCCACTGTCTCGCCATAAAAGAAATAGTTCACACAAATCAAGAAGTACCTGAAATACAAGGTGCATTTGTGTCAAGATCTGACGATTTGAGGGATAGAAATGTATTTGATGGAAACAATACATGGCCCCTTTCAGTTGCTTGGTTGTCATCTTATTTTGTTTGGACAAAGCCTGCAGGAGGGGTTTACTTTATGCTAGGTTCCAACATGGAAGTGCACTTTGCTCAAGTCCAGTTAATCACTACTTTATCTATGACAAAAGGTAACTGGTAAAACGTGAGAGAGTGGGTGTGTGTTCGTTTGTATTTGAGTGTGTGTACATGAACGTAAAGTACATGATTCAGAGAGTAGGGGGAAGGGTGGAGCGATAAGGGGTGATAGAAAAGCTTTAAATGGTACATTTCACTTACCAGCTAAGAGTCCTAAACCATGGTAGATCATAGGAATGGTAAACTCTGTAGCCAATGGTTATAATTTCATGAAAACACTTGATCTGAACACTCATAACCTATATAAAAAAAAAAAAGATTATAAAACAGTAAGCTGTAATAAAAAAAAGTATGTTGTAAGAGCTGAACACATTCAAAAAGCATTTTTGAAATTTCTGTTAAACATCTAGTTAAAACACAGTAGGCATTTTAGTGGTATTTTTATATTATGTCAAGTCAGATAGGGTTATAAATCAGCTAAATGACAGTATGTGGCCCAAAGGGTTTGTAGGAGGACAGATGAAATGTTTTGTAAATGCTTTCTATAGTAACCACAAAGGTTGGCTAGCCAGTGGTCGGTGTGTTTGTCTTGGTAATTGTGTTTGCACGGTACATATATGGTTGTACTCACACTTACCACTAATATAAGCATAATGGGTCCCAAATAGATCATAAGAAAGAAGCCAGTGATCATTGTCAATGACAATATGCCTCTTATCCACCAGTTCTTCCACCTGTTGAGATCAAAATGAAAAAAAAAATAAAAATAAAATTAAAATCTATTTGAACGCAGACAAAACTACAGTTTTGCAAGAAACCTGTCCAGACAGTTAAAAAGTTTGTATAAGAAAATACATTTATAAGTGCTGGCAAATCCCCACTGTTAAGGGTATAGATGACATTTTCCCTTTGTGTTTACTTGGAAATGTGCTAAAAGCCCGTG
The DNA here is from genome assembly GCA_021397915.2 of Tor tambroides. Classification (NCBI taxonomy): domain Eukaryota; kingdom Metazoa; phylum Chordata; class Actinopteri; order Cypriniformes; family Cyprinidae; genus Tor; species Tor tambroides. The sequence goes on from JAFVLL020027738.1 coordinate 13,628, forward strand.
AAAGAGGTGGAAAAGAAGCTGTGTGAAATGTTTAACTGATGACCCAGTGATTTCCCCATTGTTAAAATGTGGGTGTGTTTAACTGAATGAAATAGCTTGAGCAGAATGATCTACTGTATAACAAAACAATAATGATTTCAGTTTGATTTAAGCTTGTATTTATGTATTTATGATATTCTGCGCTTTGGGAGAACAAAACTGATGGGATACATTTATGCCAATGGTGCCATAAATGTAATAAATGGGGCTCCATGAGAGATGTGAATTCTTAGTTTTCTGCCCCACAGTGTAATAAACTGTTTGCAGGTGCCACAACTCATGCAAGCCACTGAAAAGAATGGGAGAGAATTTGTCAATGGAAAGAAAGAGAAGGGGAGGGAGAGTGGAAAAAAAAAGTGCAGCATCATCACAAAATGTGGTGGGTAGCCAGGCGCCGGCATTCAGGCATGTCATTGGACCAGCGACTCTGCGGCCTTTTAAAGAGGCTGCAGCAAATCCCACCAACAGAACAGCAAAACCGACAAGGATTAGGATTGTTCCTAATAAAGATCCTGTTTAATCTCTTTGAGGGCCCATTTCCCTTTTGACCGACCCCTAACCTCATCTGCATATCAAATATCACTAGAGTCTGTCTTATTGATCAAAATTAAAAGTGAATAGCTGAGCAATACACTGTGCTGTAAGGTTAAGTGTCAGCTTTCAAAGATTAACCAGATCAATTTTTACAAGGAACTAATTTTACTAAAAAAATCCTTCATGTGCGGAAAGGGTTGTTTTTAGAGAATATTAGTGTATAGGTTTCCTATTTTCCCAGCGAAAACAGGTTCAACCTGTTTGTGATACCTCAGAGACTCATAGTTGCCCATGTGGGGCCAAAACATCCGTACAGGTACATAATGCCGACATAAATTGTTTGGGGAGTTGCTCATGAGCTCAGTGTCATTGGGTACCTAGAAGACAAGCCCTCCAGGGCTTTGTTGAGACACTGTGGAGTGTTATCTGTGGAAGGTGGCACGTCTGGTGTGTCCGCTTTGGAGTCACCCTCCATTTCTCCTTCCCCCTCACCGGGAAAAGTGAGCTTGTCGTCTCCATCTGCCTCCTGCCGAGTGTAAACACACACGGTGAGGAAAAAAACCCTAGATAATTAATGCACTGATTTCAAGGCAGATAATTATATACACTTAACAACACCGGCATAAACACAAACAATTTTATATTACATTTTATGACAAAAAATGTTAATTTGGTATTGTTGTGCAGTTGCTAAGGTGTGTGTTTTGTTTTAAATAGGGGTGTTTTAACTGGTCTCTGTCAAACTAAACATATACGTTTTGTTAATCGTCTTATACGTTTGATTATCTTCACAAACGAATATAACTTTTATGAATTTTGAAGCCTAAATACAATCACCAGAAGCAAAGGGATGATGGAACTAGAAGTGATATAGCCTGTGATATATCAGTGATATGGTTTTTGTCTAGAAAAATACGTCATCCCTGCAGCATTCTGCATGTTGCAACTCCCATTCATAGCAATCTGAGGGAACCGTCTCTAGTCTTTTTTTTTTTTTTGGAATATTATGCAAACACACTCCAAGAAACACTTCGAAAAACAATGAATTAGGTGAGAGAACCACCAGACACTTGGACGGAGACTAAAAACAAAACGCACAATTCACAATGTCATAATTCAGTAGTCTTTTGCAATCACCCTGAAATGCAGCCCTTCATGGAAATCACAGATTTACCAGTCAAAGTAATAGAGAGCGACGGTGGATAGGATATTAGCCAGCATGACTTACGCAAATGCTAGACAAATGCCTCTGAGGAAAATCAATCGGGCTTGAGGACACGGCACAGTAGACTGGTAGGTGTAGGTGCGGCACAGTAGACTGAAGAAACCTGTCTGCTCGAAGCAAGGTGAAAAGAGGCTTCTTTCTTATCTTTAACTGTTGTGTTGGCTAGCACAACACAACGACATGCCAAAGAACAGAATAAAATATGGCTGGTAACAGTAGCAGAGGAAACTAATGGATGGTTGGGGGGGGGGGGTGTACTAAAAGAGGAAAACTTGAACCAACATATCATCATAACAGCTTGTGGTTATGATTTAATGACTAACATGTTCACAAGGGCTGAGTTACTGAAATGTATCATGTCTCATGTAATCGCTCTAACAGTATTTCAGCATTAGTTGAGAGAGAAGAAAAATTCAAATGTCCTGTACTGGATAGATATCCAAATTAGTTGATTTAGCACTGAATCAAGATGAGAACTAAATCAAGAGCTTGTGAATCAGAATCAAATCTATTAGTGAAATCTGTATCAATACCCAGCCCTAATGTTCACTGATAACATCATTATAGAGAAATATTACTGGCTTGGTCATTGCTAGTTTGTAAGCCTCTACATGCGGTTTCAGCAGCAGCCCGCATCCTGGAAAGCCTGATGTGTAATTGTCTCATAATCTGCAATAAATCTGTAATCTGGATTTAAATGCTGTGCAGTCTACCACTGCAATCACGGAGAGGTTCACAAAGTAGCTGATCTGCCTTTCAGACCGAAAAAAACAATATTGCAAGCTAAAGAAAAAAATCTTAACTGCAGCTTGTTTTACAGCACCTAAACGTAAAAAAGGCCACAGCAAACAAGCTACATGCTGATAAGTTAATATGTAATACTGTGTAGATGTAATGCTCGTCTATGGCCTACAAACTTTCTAAATAAATAACATTACCAGTACTTCTACAACAAAGGTTATTTCACATATTCCATGCACTGTAAATTGTTTTGGCTTGAACTGTCTGGCACATGCATAAATATGAATTTCAGAAACCAAGTCAGTGGTTCATGGCCAGAATAAGCTCTGAATGTGCTACAGACTTTATGCCAGGCAAAAGTCTGGCTCCTGTGAGACTATGCTGGCTTTGTTATTCATAGATTTTGTGTATTTTGTGGTGTTTCTTTCAAACCCCTTACTGACAACCAAATTTGGCAATGTATGAGCAAGATGAACATTGTACAATTTCCAAAATTAGCCAATGGACCAAAGCCTTTGGACCATGACTGTAAGCAGCTGTGCTGAGGAAGTAATTGGGAGCAAGTGTTGAGCAGGGAGGTCACTCATATCTGAAACAAGGCTCAGACTAAGGCTGGTAAAAGAAACCCTCTGCTAACTTTTTAATGAGGATACACTCAAGCCCCCAGAAAACATTCATGGAAATGTACAGATCTGAGCAACACTCATTCCAGCTATCAGCTACATCAGTGTAGTCCAACTACATTTTGTGCAATGTGACAATTAAATGGTTATTTTTGAAAAGGAAACAGAAGGCAACAAACACTGCAACACTATCCCCTTCATACTCTGCCAGGACAATAGACAGATGAGAAGAGAGAGTTTCCTAACGCTACAGATGAGTAGACCTATTATTAGACTGAGGGTTTCACTAAATGGTAGCCTAGTAGCATTCTGCAGTACATTCAAGAAAAAGAATCAGTGTTTATGAATGAGCGCTGATATATTTCCATAATTTAAATGACACTCAACAGTCAACAGGACACAACAGCTCTTAAAACCTAATAGTCAATCACCCAGTTCAAACAGGCTATTTTACATTCACATGGTTTTATTCTGTTCCCTGATGCACACTTATAATGTTCAGGTTTCTTGCATCAGATCATATTATTTTTTGTAAGTATCCAATTTTATTTGTTTCAACTGTTTGACATGATAAAACTACATTAGTCTACAAAATGAACCCATAATATGCAATAATATGCATGATTTTATCATAATAATTTTATTATTATTATAATGTTCAATATATTTATTAATATTAAATGAATACTATAAATCCATGACATTCCCTTTAGAAGAGAGAGAAATTGCTGTGTTTGTGTCCTTGAGAGCTGTGTGCTCCACACATGTATCCTACTGCCTATAAGAGTCCTGGAAGTGAAGGGATAAGAAGACTAGCCTGCTGATTAGCTGCTCCATAAATGAGACTACACTAATCCCTGAGAGAGAAAGAGGGAAAAGCCCCAGTCCAGTTCCATCCCAAGAGGCCTAGTGCACACCAAAACACAAAGGCATAAGGACTGCAGCCAGCAGTCACAGCATCTCTCATTCAGTTTATACCTGCAGAGCCGGTATCTGTAACAGGACGTGCAGAGATCATATAGCCAATGAACAGTGGAAATGTCAAAAAACCTGCCAAATCATCACTTCAGCAGCCTATTAAATCTTCAAGGGTGAAAATAAAGTGTCAGTAAAGGACCATATCCTCTGTGGACTTTTTCCTGGGGATGACAGCTTGGCCCAGTTTTCACTGTCGCTTTAAATTCTTTACAGCAGTGGCAAAAAAACAGGCTGATCAGGAATTCGTACTGTTGCAGCAAATACCAAAATGGACACACTCATGGCTGATGTCAAAAGTGAATGGAGGAGAGTGGATGCAGCAGAATTCCAAACGCAGTGTTGCTTACTGTATTCTGTGCTAAATAGTCCACTGTTGCATTATGGCAGAAAAACACTGTTGAAAATACCAGCACAGTTGCTCACCAGTGTATGTTCATATAAAAACACCTGAACTGCATTTTAATTTTGAAACGTGCAGTGCTCAGTTCATTCAACAAAGTATAAGCTTTTTGGAAAATCTATTTGTGGCGGTCAGTTTTGAAATTGATATTGTGATGAGCCGCCACAAATAAATCAATGTCTGGGAAACACTGGTCACTGCTATAAGTCAAATGGCCATAGCGATAACAAAAATAAAATAGTTCACACATATTACACAGCTTGCTGCTGCTCATAACTAATTAAGAGTGTACTGGCCACGAGCGATGAGACCAGACCCACACCAAAGTTCCTTTCAAGGAAAGTCCGTTCACTTGGCTGCCATATTTGCAACGCCTCCGGGCAGCTCAAACAAGACCAAGTCCTATCTAAATGAATGGAGGAATCCTGAAATCTCAAAAACTGCTCACTGAACTCACAATTAAATTACATATTTCAAATCAGCAACAAAATCTGAAATGAACTGCCCTACGAATGTTGTTTCTTATGCTCAAATAGCGTTTAAAAAGCTTATTTTCAGGCTAGACCAGCCAATGCGCACGCGCAGCTCCAACGTGCTTATGACTGTGCATGTGCATCAGCTGGTCCAGCCTCAGGTTCCTATGGGAACCGGAGCTTCTAACGGCCGCTGCAGTGACGCTATCACTTTACCAGTCAACGACTGGCTCTTTCATTTAGAAGGCGGGACTATTCCACCATATTGCGCGTTGCAGATTCTCCCATTCATAAATATAGGAGTGAACTGTCTTTGCACTTCTATAATCTTTTCATGAGGAAAGTTAACGTGCACGTTATAATCAGCCCAGAAATTTCGTCTGAATTGTTTCTACTTTCACATGCAAATGACTTGTTGCACTTATGAATATGATAACTTTCCGGCATCAATTCTAGTAGGGTTAAACGTAATTACGCTTTCGAAATGGTCTGTTTTGCCCCGCCATCATTAGCTGAAGCTGTGTGAACAAGGTGCGGCTGCAAAGTTGCTCCATCTCACACAGCCTCAGAGGGAGAGAGATTCTCTGGTACAGTCTTCCGCAACAATGCTTAGCTGCCCGCAGATGCACCTGCCTATAAATCGGCCTAATTAGAAGCAAAATCGGCCGATGCCTATTAATTAAAAATGCCAAAAATCGGCCCGATTAATCGGCCGGTTGATCAATCGGTCGACCTCTAATTATAAATTTCCTGCGGGAGATTTTACCAGCAAAACTAGTTGGTAAGCTAGCAATTAGTGTTAGTATTTTTTTAATAATATCAATGACACAAAATAACAAACAAAAATGTCCACACAACATGATCACATCTACACTGCCAGTCCTAAACCCAATCGTGTAATTCTAAATCACAGAAATTGTGTGATTATAATAGGTGCTGAGTAACCAGCTTTCTGTGGTAAATTGCAGAAGTAGGCCATGACCAGGCGAAGAGAGCGAATCCATCTCTGAGGCCAGGCTGCAGGACGTGCTGCGCAGAGGTTATGATGGTCCACTGAACTCCAAAGACTGCTGAGGTAGTACATTGAGCAGAGAACCACACGAAAGCCCAGAGAGACTGAGGCTAATGATGCTTCTCTCAATGAGAGGAAAAGAAAAGGTATTAACTGAAAACCACGAGACTGAGCTCTGTAGATAACCTCAATGATCAGTGAGAGTGCAGGGCTGGAAATACTACTTGTTACTATGAGTGATGGAGAGACTGACCTTGAGAGAACTGGCTGAGGGGCTCTAGATGGACAGTCAAAGCTCTGCCCGTGAGACATCATAGTCTTATAAGGTCAGTGGTCTCCAGGACAAAAACACAATGTTCCTTCTGAGCCTTAGTGTTTCTTTGACTAAATTTGCCACATTTATTTTCATTAAAAGGACAAATCAGATGCAGAATTATCTGTGAATAAACAAAAGCATTTCTGCGTAACCAATGCTGAATATGCTTGAGTCAGCAGTCTTGGTCACATCATTTTAAGATTTATGTGGAATATTATTGAATATTATTTTTAAGTAAAATACTAATTGTATTTTTTTTTTAAAATATGGTCATTAAATATTTTATTCATTGTTATATTATTATTACATTTTTTATTTTATTCATATATGCATTATATTTAATTTTATTCATATTATTTGTTTATTTTTAAATAATATTAAAATTAAATAATGAAATTATTAAAATTATTCTTTTTAAAATATACTATTTTACTTAATCATGCCACCAATCTGGTTTATGTCAAGTTTTGGGGTTAAGACCCAAGATGCTCTTGGCTCTGCTGTCAAATGCTGGTCCCCTAATTTTACTTGTAGGGAACTTTTCCAGGGGAAACAACATATGACAGCTCTATGGTCCTCATAACACAGTTCAAAAGTGCAAAGACAAGACAGCCTTCATGCACAGATCTCCTTCAAAAGCCTTGTGTGTGACTAAAACATTTGTAATTACTGAGTCATGAGTTCAAATGATCTATTTTCAAGATGCTCGCTGTGTTACTCCCCTCAACGTTTCCATACTGTGGCCAAGTGATTTGTTGTCACATGTGATCTATGCCAACGCTCAGCTATCAACAAAACTACATCATTTCCAAGAAAAAGGGTATGGCTCTATTCAATCAGATACAGATACACTATATATACAGGATTTGTAAACAGATTCTGTTAGATGTTAGACATTCTAAAAATCAAAGCACATGTGTCTAGACTCTAGAGTATTCATAAAAACAAAAGAATTGATTACAGATAGCAAAACGCTGACATTGAACACTGTCACTATTTGAGCTAAAGCACCTTCTTTCAATCATTTCTTCCTGATAAATGACTAATAATACACTTCCCTGACACAGACCTGACCCAAAACTTATCTTTCAGCTCTTAAATAAATATTTCCCAATATAACGAACATATACTTCCAAAACTGAATTGAACTGAATTTTTCCGCTCAAGATGTGCCTAATGATGAGTTTACTATAATGCAAAAACACTCTGGAGCTCTAGTCATGTCACAATGTACTGTAATAAGTTCAGTGGCACACAATATGTTTCACAATAAATGAATATTATTTGAAATGGTTGCTATAATAAAATGCTTACAGCAGGACAATGTTACAATTCTCTGATATATAGGCCTAACTGAATGGTGAAAGAGCAATAATTCACCCTAATAGTTCACCCCAAATGAGCAATAATTCACCGCAAAATGAAAAATATCATAACTCGCTCTAATCTTCTTCCAAACCTGGACAACTTTCTTCCACAAAAAGGAATGTTGAAGACAGCCTCCATTTACTTTCAGTGTACAGAAAGAACCAACGACAATGAATGGGGACCGAGAATGTCATTCTACCAACTTCTTTTGTGCTCCACAGCAGAAAGTCATACTCGTGTGGAACAACATGAGGGCGATAAATTGATGGCAGTTTTCATTTTTGGGTGAACTATTTCCTTAAATACTTACCTACTCTAATTCAAATGACATAAAATAGCTTTGTATGACACACACCACCTGACTCTGACAGCTGTGTGTCTCAAACCATAATGAGCTGCCTACCTAGACAGTATTTTAGGCATGCAAAACGTATCTATATGAGATACTCAGTCAAAATATTCAGAACGTTCCAGACGCGTCTCCCAAAAATGCTGTCTAGGTAGGCAGCTCAATAGGTTTTGCGACACAACTACTAACACTGTGGCTTTGCAGTGTGTTTGGCTCAGCAACTTCATGAGGTAACCGACAGTTTAAAGATAAAATAAATTAAAGGGACAGACCCAGAGCACAAAAGTCGTCATATACAATCCTAATATCGCCTTAAACAAGTTGTTTTTGTGTAATATCTTCTCAGGCTGAAGCAGTCTGACTGGTTGCTCGCTAGCTGCTTAGCTAGAAGGTCATTCGCAGTCAACTGAGAGAAATAAAGCCTCTCGAATGAGCGTGTGCTATATAAATTACCTTGTCACTGATGTTTTCAGTGCTGTCAGGGTCTCCTCCTCCTCCTCGCCGTCTCAGCTCCGTCATTTTTTGACTTATTTCAGTCTAAATAATGCATAGATATCGTCGGAGGTCCACGTTAAAATAAAGCAGAGCGGGGTTCTCGGTAATCCGGTTAATTTAACCTACTGCGACCATCGAAGTGTCTCCCGCGGCAGGTGGAGGGACAGACAGCCTGCGTGCATTTGTTTATGCCCGCAGATCTGCTGCTGTTTTGTTAGTTAAGTGAGAGACCAACCTCTCTCTCTCTCTCTCTCCCAGTGACTCAACATAAAGAGGAAACACTGCTCCACTCTGCGGCTGGAGCTCAGCGCATTTCACTCATCAAACTCCCACGACAGTCCAAATGTGATGGTTTCTTCTTGTCAAGTTATCAAGACGATAAACTGAATTTATTAATATATTTTTGAAGTCACATCCAACCGTTTTTAGTTGTGGAAAGACATTGTCGTGGTAGCTTACACAGTATTAAACTGATTCTCCTTTGAAGGGATAGTTCACCCAAAAATGAATTTTCCGTCATTGCTTACTAACCCTCATGTCATTCCAAATCTGAATAACTTTTTTTTCTTCTTTTGTTTAACACGAGCCACCCTTTACTCTCACTGCTTTTTTTCCCATATGGGGAAAAAGTGAATGCTGACCGACACTGTCATACTGACTAAGACTGACTATACTGTTATACAAGAGAGTCATTCATGCAGGGTTGAAACAACGTGAAAGTGACTAAATAATGACGAGAGATTTTATTTATTTATTTTTTTGGGGGGGTTAAAGGCTATCCCTTTAACCCTTTTCTTAGCTAATTGTTGAACAATATTTTGTAGATTTAAAGTGAAAGGTATATATATATTTCATTAATTTAATGGTGGTAACCAAACAGTTGCCACAGTATGATAAAAATAAAAAAAAAAATACTATGGAAGTCAACTATTTGGTTCGGCTACCACCATTCTTCAAAATATCTTCTTCTGTGTTCAACAAAGGAAACGTTTGGAACAAGTGGAGGATGAGTAAACGATGACAGAATTTTTATTTTTGGGTGAACTATCCCAAACATGAAAACTCAGCGTACATTCAGTATATAGTGACAACCAAATTTTCATTTCTGTATATCTGCCTAGTGTGTAATAAGAATAATACAGAAACAGAATAATAGGCCTATATGCTAAAGCAGTGGCAGAAGACAATGTGTCTCTAGACAATTTTATTTAGGCTAGTAATTGTTACTATTATTATTTTTAATACTAACTTGAATACATTGTTTCATCGTGATACATTATTATATTCCAGTTCATATTTACATGAATCGTTTTGTCATTTCTGTGTCCTAAGCATGTTTATTAACTTTGCATTATTAAAGGATATAAATTGCTAGCAAGCAAATGTGTGGTTTTGGCATGTCATTCAGATTGCAACACTGTCTATAACTTGCTTTCTCAAGATGGCGAGTGGTTTACTGGACACCCAAATTTAACCATGCATGTTGCAAGAATCAGAAGGATTCATGTTCCACTAGAAAGGATTGATTCTCAGACAAATGAGCGTTCAGCAGTGTTCCTAGAAACCAGTCATCAAACACCTCAGTGCTTTCATCAGAGACTTAATACTGGGCTGTTGTAGCTGTTCTTAAGTGATCAGGACAAACATTTTAGTTTCCAGCACAATTAATGCTGTCTGTTTTAAGCATCGATTAAACAATGCATTCAGCTGCTTTGATGCAATTCAGTTAATTTCAAAAGTATGAAATCATATGCATCCTATAGTTTTATATATTTTTGCACTACATTGCAATAAATGATGGAAAGAACTCATCTGAGGACACTAGTGGTGGTAAACAGCAAGTATTTAATTGAAATTAAATTAAAAAGTATGAGTACCATATCTATTGCGTCATAATAACAGGTACAGTATAGGGGTTATTTATGGGGGAGGAGTTCATGTAATTGTTTTTCAACACAAATATACAATGAACATTCAGCTACCACAGTTTTGCACACTAGATACTGTAGTAATGCAGTCTATCACAAGACCACCAAACAGGGACAATCCATGTGTATTTCATCAGTTCTGGGATCAGTCCTCAACATCCATACATTAGAGTACAAAAAGTCAACCAAAGAGTCGTGGGACACTCTGTATATCCACCTAAAGCTGTACACAAAACCTTCAGGATCGACTCGTTAGATAATGCCATAAAAATGAGCTAAAGAAAGAGAAAAACACAACATAATGCCAAAACATACACAATACACTGACACAGAAAGTCAGCTGTGTTAGACATGCAACAAGTAACCAAACTTGCTGAAAAATCATAAAAAAGAAAACAAAATAATTGCATAAATACTTTGTACAGTTCATCTTACTGTAAAGAAATGCACCCTTTCAAAATAATACCCCACAACATAAAAATGCATCTGATAAAACAGTGATTACTCCATTTCTTTGTCTTTTCTGTCAAGGTGCAAAAATAATTTCAGACTGATATAGCCATTTGATCTTTGAGCTGCTTGTCGACAGCAAAATCCCAACAGCTTTATGATGTTATGACTGCACGCTGAATTACAGTACATTAATATAGAATAATTCGACTATAAGGAGTGCATATTAGGCTGTACGGAAATCATACAACAGTGAATAAAACAACTGCAATGGTAACAAATGTTTCATCTTTTTAAAGTTGCAAGTGTCAGACCATTTAAAGAAAGAAAAAGAAATTCTCTCTATTAATCAAAGCAGCACTTTTGATAGGGTATTGCCCACAGTATCAAAAAGGGAAAAAAAATAGTTCATAGTTTTGTCTAAGGTAAGGAGAAACTAAGCTTCCAGTCTATTAAAATCGTTACATGCCTTTTTCTTTACACATGATAACATTCAAGCTACAGTCTTTCGTGAAATGTGTGTGGAGTGAAAACATCAGTAACTATTGCTTTCCTAATCTACAGACATTTACACTGGTGCAACATCGCAAACGGTTAAAATGTTGAGATTTTAAGAATTAGAATAAATGCATGTTTTTACTAAAAAAAACCCATAATTTTTAAGCTAGTGTCAGAGAGTAAGTTGTCTAATTCATATTAGTTAATAACAGATGAAGAATTAGTCAGAAGTCCCACACTAATACAAAATTTACAGATGCGAAACACGAAATAAGCAGGAACTCTGACACTTCAGAAGCATGTTTGATATTACAGTCTTTCAATTGGTTAGAAACATTTCTGTCTTCTGTCGCATAACAACTGTGCTGGAATCATTTAAAGGTTGAATGAATCCTGTCGTTTAAAAAAAATAATTTAAAGTGGTCTTTAATCTAAATTCAACATTTACATACTTTCATTGACCTGTTAAAATAAGATAAGAGTTGCATATCAAGGCAGGTTGGCAACAAATTTTAAATGGAAATATTTATCTATGGCAACTGGCTGATACTGTGGGCAACACAACAGATCATATAAAATAAACATAATTAAGCATTTGCATAACTAGACAAGCTAGTAATGTCAACCCACAAACATTTATCAACATTCATAGTCCCCAATATTATTCCCGCTGGGAGGCTGTGACTTGTGACACTGACTACACACATACTCGCAGTTTTGTTCTTTTAAAGCCAAGAGTGATTTTTAACATACTGTAATACTATATTACAAGCAATGTGTTGTGTTTTGATTTCTTTTATCTCTTAATAATGACTTTTTGTTTCACTGTTTCTAGTTAAAAATGCCATTGTAACTATTTACAATATAAACAAGTGTCATCTCAATTCATCAGGAAGCGTTTTATACGCATTGCTTTTTCTAAACGTAATGCAGACTTTGTGGACGATACCAATGAGATGACGAAGCATACTGCAAAAGAAAAAGCATGAACGGAAAACTAACAATCGTCTCTTTTGAATGGTCGCACTTCCGCAGTGTAATTATGAGCATTAGTGATCCCATTTTGGTCTACGTCAGTGCTTTACCAATGAGATTTTGCACGGGGAGCAGTGAAATCTTTTTTTTTTGTTGTTTTTGAGGGTGGTTGGGATTTTGGGCTTTGGGCATGTGATGCGGGGTGAGGGTGAGCTAGTTTCTCGGGCTTTCTTCAGAGCCTCGCTCATGCTGCAGGTTGTAGAAACAGTTCTGACACACACGCACAGGAGAGGAGATTTTCAGCCGCTTGATCTCTGACTGGAAGCGACTACACCTGGGGGAACAAGCAACGCATTTTGAAACCCTTTCAAGAGATTCTAAAGATTACGCAGCACAAAATTTATAAAACAAAAAAAAAAGCAAAAAAACAACAACAACAAACAAAAGTTGCAGTGATCTTTATCCAATTAGTTTAAAAAATAAACCACAAACAAAGTAATTTAAAGATTATGCAACACAGATTACTAACACACAAATAAAAAAAAACATCAAAAACCACAAAATAAAAAAAAAAAAACTGCAGTGGTCTTTTCTCAATTGGTTTAGAAAAAAAAACAAAAAACAAAAAACAAAAACAGAAAACACACAAAAACAGAAAAAACAAAACAAAAAAGAAAACTAAAAACCAAAACAGTACAAAAAACAAACATACAAACAAAAATAGTTGCAGACATTTTCCAATTGGTATTAAAAACAAATAAAAAACAAGTAACACTTAAAAGGTATTTTGTTCACATATTATAAATATTATTCAAAATCTGTCTTACTTCTGGCAGAAGACCTGGCCACAGTTTCTGCAGTGATGGCGCCTTTCAGTGAGGGAGAAACGCACAGTGCATCCAGAGCAGCTGTCCACCTGCTCATCCTTCACCCAGTGATCTGCGGTAGAGCGTCCGGGCTGATCACTGACAGACCAACTAAACACACGGCCACGGCTGTCGCCTACCAGGATCTTACTGTGATCTCTGAGTACACAAGAACAGCTTGTTATCAACGGTCTTGTTTAAAGACAATTTATTTGAGATGCTCAGAGCAAACACTGGCATATTAATGTTAAACCACATTAGAAACCAGCTTCTCTTTTCTCCTCATTCCACCACAAACACAGAGCACCTACTTTGAAATGGCAAGCGAGGTGATTTCCGCAGGATGAGCGTTGTCCTTGCGGTCAAATGCTGTGTGCATGGTGAGTTTGCTCCGGAACACCAGCTGTCTCTCCCATCTGTAGCCTGTTTAAGAGACAAAGCTAACGGTGAAGAACATGCCAGTTGCTCACATTAAAGCAAAAACACAAGAGAACAGCACTTGAATGACAATGCAAATGCAAAACTTAAAAGCCACACTTCTGAAATCTATGAATTAGAAATACAGTACATTTTGATAAAATTCAAATCAAGGATTTAATGCTCTCGCGTTGGTTTAAATCCTAACTTTTCATGTAAACTGTGATTCCGATGATATAATTTGTAATGAAAATGTATTAAATTAGAAGGAAATCAATTAAATTAATAAAATTTAATTGACAATTTAAATGATAAATTAAATTAGTAAATGCATCAATTTTATCAAAATGTTATTTATTATTTAGCTTATGTAATACCTTAACACTTTCATATCATCTTTGCAATTTTTTTATCAATTAGCGTAATGAAATTAGTCTTTTATAGATTTATTTTGGCAATTTTGCTTTTAACTGAGACAGAATAGCACAGAATCTGACAGGAAGCGAAGTGGAAGAGAGAGGGGGACAGAATCGGGAAAGGTCCCTAAGCCAGGACTCAAACTCGGGTCACCCGAAGAGCAACCGCACTATATGTTCTGCTCATGAGGCTGTGTTTAAAATGGTTTAAAATTAGAATAAAACAATTAAAAATTTAAATTTAAAATTAAAAAATTAAATCAGTAAAATCAACTAAATAGAATTAAATTAAATTAGAAATACATACAAATATCAAAAAAACAAAACAAAAAAAAAACGCTAAATGTCACGACTATTAATGTACTGCACCTGGTCTGAGCTTGTTGTACGACCGAGCCTCCATAGTGCTGGCCTGAAGAGGCTGTGGTACTGGTCCATGCGGGGGTGCTGAGTGCGGTTGTAAATGTGGCTGCGAGGGAATTCCCGGTCTAATCTGGCCCTCTGAGTAGTTTACAAAAACAAAGCCATCCTTCTCGTCAATACTGAGTGTGTCCGACCAGCGGCGGGAGTCGTCAGAGCTGCTGTCCACCGACCAGGAGGCTCCGGTGCGAGGTTTGGGTCTGTGGACCGTGCTGCTGGGCTGGCTGTTTGAGGTCCGAGGTTTAGCATCCTGACTGAGGCTGGTTTCCTCTCCTTCAGACTCACTGCTGTCATCCTCTGGAGCATCACGACCCTCTGGAAGAACAAGACTTGAGGTTATTTAATCTGAAAAGATGATCTAAAAGTCAGAATAAATTGCTGTAATGCAAAGTACAGGCTAAAATTTATCAAAATGTTATTCATTAGTTGGTTTATTGGTTTATTTAATATTTTCATGTCATATTTCCAAAAGTCATGTTTTACCAATCTCTCCACAGCAGTCTGGCACATCGGGGGGCTCTACAGGCTCTGGAGCAGGGGTTTCTGGAACTTGGAGGAACTCAATTCTCCAGAACTACAAGATAAAGCCATTTGTCAAGAACTGTTGTCTGTTGACACTTTAAAAGACACAGAGTGAAAAGAAAGAAAGTAAATTAAGGAGAAGACCAT
Source organism: Tor tambroides (assembly GCA_021397915.2). Lineage (NCBI taxonomy): Eukaryota > Metazoa > Chordata > Actinopteri > Cypriniformes > Cyprinidae > Tor > Tor tambroides. The sequence goes on from JAFVLL020027738.1 coordinate 28,820, forward strand.
TACCCTGACAACACCGTCGGAGTGTCCCGTAACGATAACATTCTGTGTGTCCCACTCATTCATCTCTGAGATGCAGCAGCAGAGGATTTGTTGGCTGCGGCCGGTGAAAGTGTTGGCGCTGGCGATGGGGTTTCCATTGATGCTCCACACATGGATGTAGGTGCCAGCACAGGATACTATATCACCCTACACACAGACACAGGGTCTTATCCAATTCCTAGAACACTTCGGTTTTATTCTGAGGCATTAATTTATTATGAGGATTCATAAAAGGCAAGAATTTAAATCAGGAGGCTCTTTCTTTTTTAAAGTAGTAATGGTCTCACTTAAGTAGAAATGAATTCCTTTTCAGGAATTTTTCAAAGGCAAGCACATTTTTAAACTGTAAAGTTTACTACTGTTTCCAAAGAGCTTGATGAACAGATCAAATTAACTTCATACCAAAAAAGTTTGATGAGTTGGCAAACATTTTACTTCTGCATAATAGTAATAAGAATAATCTATTTTCATAAGAATATAAAAATATATTATATTTGTTATCGCCACAATAAACTATAAAAATGCTAAGAAATTTTCCACATAGTTTTCTGAGTAATAATATTGAACGTAATTTAAATGATTGAATGTAGTTTAAACACAAAAATTGAATGTAGTTTAAACACAACACTTGTCACTCAGGTAATTCTGTCTACATTATTGTTGACTCACAGTAAGCTCGTTGATGCAGAGCGCTGAGACGGGAGCCCGATGGCCCCTCAGCTGGGTGACAAAAGACAGCTTATTCAGGTCCCAAATGATGCACGTACGGTCCCGAGAGCCACTCACGATGATGTGGTAAGCTGATGATGCTGTGAGACATGTAACTGCATCTGTGTGGCCCAGAAGAGCCTGGAAACATGAACACATACATTAATCAATGCATAAAATATTACAATTAAATAAAATTAATTTATAAAGAACAAATAGGTGTAGCAAACAAGTCTAAAGGAAAACTTAGTTTTAAAAAGCAAACTGAGTAAAAAAAAAAAAAAAAATCAATCAAGCAAGCAGCATTTAAACAAATATAAAACAAACCTGTTTGAGTGTGAGGCTCTTGGCTTTCTCTTTGGAAGTCCCGGTCTCCCACACACAGATAGCAGTGCTTAATCCTCCAGTAATGACCAGTTTGGGATTGGGGCAGATAGCACACATGATCTGCACCCACTCAGACAGGCATTCATATACTACAACCGCCTATGAGACAAACACAACTCATGAACATCAGACAACTGATACAAAAAACGAAATACACAGAATAAACCAAAAACACAAGCTTAAACTTTGCTGTGTCTTAATTAGCTCAAAAGGAAGGTGAAAATAAGGTTTCCACAACACCTGTTTTCAACATATTTATGACAATAATACATTTTTTTTCTTAAGCACCAAATCAACATAGAATGTTTACTGAAGGATATGAATATTTTCCACTTTGACACAGCAGACTGGAGTAATGGCTACTAAAAATTTTGCCATCACAGCCACAAGTTACACTTTAAAATGTATTAAAGGTGGGGTATGCATTTTTTCAAAAATGCTTTAGAAAACTGAGTCAGGCCCAGTACCAAAACAAACTTGTAGCCAATCAGCAGTAAGGGGCGTGTCTACTCATGATGCAGAGGAGAGAGCGCTCATCAGTGCACATGATGGACATTAGCTGAGCCGAGCGACGACAGAAAGATAGAGATGGCGGATAAAAAACAAAAGAGAAAAATGTCTGCGGAACAAAAGAAGGCTTACGCCGTGTCTACACCGGACGCGACAAAGCGACCGTTGAAAATCGTTTGAAATTCGTGTCAATATGTCATAAATAGAACGCAGCAGTTTACTGTCGGGGATTTGTCGTGTCAGGGTGTGGTATCCAGTGTAGACAGCATCACTGATCATAATGAGTTCTATAGTATTTTGTCACGCCGCACCGCTCGCATCCGATCGGTGTTACGATAAGGCAAGAAGGAGGACCCGTGTAAATATCAGATCAGCTTTCCAGCGCTGGAGAGAACTCAAGGAGCGGGAAGGCCTGCGATCAGACGCCGAGGTTGCTTTGTTTCTTCTCGATAAGTGAGTAACATTTGTTTTGCTTTGTTTAACAGAACTAATCGTTGCCGTACGTATGTGTGAGGCATACGTCAAAATAGGGTCAAGACCCTTTTGGGGTAGGGGCGTGTTTGTTTTGGTGATTTCAAATGTCAACATTGGCTACCAGAAATCACTTACCCCACCTTTAAAATAGAAAACAGTTATTTTAAAATCTAATACTATTTCACAATATTTTACTGTATTCTCAATCAAATAAATGCAGCCTTGGTGAATATTAGGGAATTCTTTCAAAAAACATCATAAACTATTACAGACCCCAAACTTTTCAACTGTAGTTGTAGTTATAAATATGCAAAGTTTTGCAGATGCTCTTTTCCTAAATGCATTTCAGGATCTGACAGCCGTTCACAGCAGATGCTGAAAACATGAGCAAACAGAAGAACTTGTATGTTGCGAATGACCTTGTCAGACTCGTAGTTGGAGAGGCGGCAGCTGAGGTCTGCGTAGCCCCAGGCGAAGGTTTTATTCCAGACAGGAGGAACCAACACCTTGTTCTGCTCAACAGCCAGAATGCCCTTGTCAGTGCACACTATCTGACCCACTGGCTCCTTCAGCTCTGTAAAACACATGCCACACACAGAGCTCATTAAAATGCGCTCCACTGTATGGCCAGAGACGCTAGCAATATTTTACAAAAATTATTCCTGAACAAACAAGTTTTAACAAATAAAACCATACATGAATAAATTGTCGATCTGACTTTGACTGAGCTCTATGATCATAACAGAGCATGTAATGCCACTGTATACCTCCATCTAATTTGCATTACCTTTGACAGGGGTGAGAGACGGCCGCAAGTTGTCCAGATGATGGAAGAAGATTTTGTCTAAGCTGGAGTTGAGTGTAACAGGTACACCAGGTACCTCTCCGTTTGACTTACTGCGCACTCGCTTTGGAGGATGGGGCTTCTTGAAAAGCTAAAAGAGAAGAAACACAGAGGTTAAACTGGATACAAAGCAAAACATACACCAGGATGTACAGTACTACAGAGTGGTGCCAAAAGGTATTTGGACACCTAGGTAACACAATTTCATTGCATTAAATACAAAATACCAAAAAAAAAAAAAAAAAAAAAAAAAAAAAAAAAGGCATCTGCAAACAAAGGAAGCTAGAGATTTTTTCAGAACCAACTTTCTTTTTAATGACTTTTAACCAGTTGGTGTCAAGGTGATTTTTAGTACAAATATAAAGTCAGTTTTCCTCAAGTATGCACAGGTAACCACTGACATAGTTCATGACATTTTCAATAATGAAACTGCAAACCTGTTTTGGGATCTGGCCAAAGTTGTTGATAAATCCAATGGTAGCTGTTTCTTTAAGTGGGTCATTAATGTTGTAGATGTCCACCTGGCCCTCATAGAAGAGATGGTGGAAGACATTGACCGCTTCTACCGCTGGAGGACCCTGCTGCTTGTAACCAAAGATCAGGTCGATCCATTCATGCAGATGGGCGCTGACATAGTCACACTCCAAAGCCTGAAAAAACACACACAGTCCTTAAAGGTTATGAACCCGTTTCTGAAAGTAGCCTTCAGTTATTCTCTGACATTTCTGAGGATGAAACAATAACACATAGAGCCTCTTTCTGACTGCCGGCTTTATCAGGGGATGACATATTTTGATGTCAATTACCTCTCTGTGAACCCTGATGAACTCTCTCGGGTCTCCTTTTGCCCACGGAGGCAGAATCACATCTCCAAGCTTGGTGCCATTCTGTTTACTCCCTTTAGAAAAGATCGATCAAATATCACACTCATGTTAAAAAATAAAATAAATAAATAAAAAGGAGAGAGAGAGAGAGAGAGAGAGAGAGAGTGTGTGTGTGTATTTAGGGTACAGATCAGGCTAGCTGTCAATTTCATCCCTACCAAGATCGAAGTTGTTGGAATTGAGCAGGAACTCAGGAAGGTAGAAGAACTCCGGAATGAGCTCCTTCACATCAGCCATGTTGTGTTTGGAAGCAGAGAGCTGCTTCCTCTCGTATGTTGTGGAATACCTGGCGCTGACTGTCCTTCCTGATATGGAATGTTAGTCTGTTGTTTTCTGAGTCACGACGCCTTACTAGTAAATTATTTGCCATGTAATATGATTTTATACCAAAAACAGTGATTGATCTGGTTACATGCTGGACTGCTGGTCATTTGAACACAACTGTATCAGCTGCAAGCTGTCATTTCCTGTTTCAGCGGGGTAGTTGCAACCGCAGTGTTAGAAGAGGATTCCCCGATACTGAGAGGGGAAATCCGGGCGCTCCTCAACAAAGGGGCAGTTCGGGTGGTGCCGCGGGAAAATATGGAAGAGGGGTTTTACAGCCGTTACTTCCTCCTCCCAAAGAAGAAAGCCTATCCTTGGATTTACACAGAGCTGGAACAGCACCTCGGACGTTTCAAGTTCAGGATGCTTACGTTACGCCACCTGTTGTGAGCCCTGCGCCCCCAGGATTGGTTCACGTCGGTGGACTTGACCGATGCATATTTTCATATAACGATCCACCCGAGGCACAGAAAATTTCTGAGGCCTTTCAGGGGACTACACCAGTTTCCAGTGCCTGTCGGGCTATTCCAGCCACAGATGGGCGTGAGAGAAAAGACCATGAGTGCGCAGGGCATAGAGCAGCCACACGACAGACGAATTCCACCTCTGGTCGCGGACAGCAGAGAGCAGGCGGCGACACAGACACAAGTGCCCGCTTGGTATCCACGCGTCTGGGGACTTGATAATCTCAGTGCAGAGCTCTGGTTCCTTTGCAGTCAGCTTACATCTGCTTAGAGATAGATTCCGTACGGAACACAAAGGCGTTTGCCTGGGGACGAGGGGCCAGGATTTCGCTGTCTGGCTCAGTTTCAGCTGGGCAAGCGGATTCGTTTTCGCTTGATATTGAGGCTACTGGGGCTTATGGCCTCGATGGTGGCGGTTGTTCGACTGGGTCTCCTCTTTATGCGTGCGGTCCAGAGATGGGCACTGAGCACGGGGTTGCACGCTGTGCGGCATCTGAACAGACAGGTGACGATTACGCCATCGTGCGTTCGAGCTCTGATTCCGTGGGAAAACCCCACGCTGTTGTCCGAAGGGGTTCCCCTGGGCAGAGTTACGTCACGTATAGTAGTGTCGACAGATGCATCACTACATGGATGGGGAGCTCTGTGCCAAGGGAGCTCTGTAAGAGGGGAATGGTCAGCGGCGCTGAAACAACGTCACATAAATTATTTGGAATTACGAGCTGTATGTCTAGCTCTGCAGCATTTTTCCCAGCGTTTTCCCACTGTTACAACTCGCTCGGAAGCTCTTGATATGGAGCAGCGGAATTTTGCCATCACTCAGGGCAGTGCATGTTCCGGGCCGTCTGAACGGTGGGGCGGACATGCTGTCCAGGGGCGACCCGTGTGCCAGGGAGTGGCGCTTGCACCCGAGGATAGTGGCACAGATCTGGGACAGGTTTGGCAGAGCCAAGGTGGATCTTTATGCGTCAGCAGAGAACACGCACTGCCCGCTGTTTTTCTCAATTACAGGCGGGATCGCCCCGCTGGGGACGGACGCGCTGTCATATGCATGGCCCAAGACCCTGCTATATGCTTTTCCACCAGTGGATCTGATACAGCCCACCCTAGACCGGGTGCGGCAGGAAGGTCTGTCGCTCATTTTGGTAGCCCCGTGCTGGCCAGCGAAGACGTGGTACGCAAGCATTATGGCGTTGCTGTCAGGGACGCCGTGGTGTCTCCCTCTGTGCGACGATCTGCTGTCCCAGGCAGGGGGGCAGATTCGGCATCCGCGGCCGGAGCTGTGGTCGCTGTGGGCTTACCCGCTGAAAGGGAGAGGCTGATGGCAGCAGGGCTCCCTGTCGAGGTGGTAGCCACAATTCAGAGCGCAAGGGCTCCGTCGACGAGGGGACTTTATGCACTTAAGTGGCGCGTATTCGAAGAATGGTGCGGGCGGAGAGCATTATCACCGTATCAGTGCCCGATTACGGGGATTTTGACTTTTCTGCAAGAGTTGTTGGAGGAGGGTCGTGCCCATTCCACACTGAAAGTTTATCTGGCAGCCATCTCTGCATGTCATGAGGGCATACATGGTGCTGCGCCAGGCGCGCACCCGCTGGCCGTTCGTTTTCTTAAAGGAGCACGACGGTTAAGGCCCGTAGCGAAATCAATGGTGCCGACTTGGGACCTGGTTCTGGTTCTCGAAGCCATGTGTGAGCCTCCTTTTGAGCCGTTAGAGACCTTGGACCTGAGAATGTTGTCATATAAAACAGCGTTGCTGCTGGCGCTTGGCACTGCAAGTGGGGGCACTGCACGCTGTCGGTACCCCACTCCATACCCAGCGAGACTGGCTGGTCAAGAATAGTGTTGCGCCCGAACACAGCGTATACGCCCAAAGTCTTATCGGGGGCTTATAACAAGGCTCGTTTTCTGAGCTGCCTGGCTGACAACCTTCATTGACTCAGGAGAAGAGAGGAAGCTCAGGCTCTCAGGCCCTGTGGAATGGCAGGTACATTGAGCAGACGCGGGCGGAGCGTTCCGCTGATCAGCTATTTGTATGTTTTGCGGGTCCGGTTCGGGGGAAGCCGCTTTCCAAGCAGCGGCTTTCACACTGGATTGTGGAGGCAATTTCGTTAGCATACAAGAGCAAAGGGTTGTCCCTGCCTGAGGGGGTGCGCGCGCACTCAACTAGGGGCATGGCAGCGTCATGGGCGCTGTTTAGGGGAGTGTCTGTGGAGGACATCTGTGCGGCCGCTAGCTGGGCGTCGCCGCACACGTTTGTCCGTTTTTACCGACTGGATGTCACGGCAATGACAGTGGCTCGGTCTGTGCTCACAGCAGTCTCAAGCCAGGGGCCGTCGCTCCCGTGAAGCATGGGGTATGTGACGGTGCTGCTCCCTTGCGTTTAGTTCGGCGACTTTGCGGGGCGTGTTTATATGTCCCATAGTCATGTGTTGTACCGAGTGAACCGACTGAATGGGAACGTTGAGTTATGCATATAACTGCTGTTCCCAGAAGGAGGGAAACGAGGTACAACACCTCTGGGCCCCGCGCAGTCGGAGGCTCGGTGAAGAGCTGGACTGAACAAAGGGAAGGACACGTGACCACATTTATATGCTGTGGGCAGGTAGACCCGCCCACGTCGTCATGCGTCATTGGCCTTTCAGGCGTGATTAGAGGTGTCTTCAGCAGATGGCGCAAGAGTGCGATATCCCATAGTCATGTGTTGTACCTTGTTTCCCTCCTTCTGGGAACAGTAGTTATATGCATAACTCAACGTTTCATTTTGTGAATGAATCAGTTTTTGAATGAATCGAGTGAGCCGGTGATTCAACAGTTCATTCAGATGTTCTCACTTGTTCCGTTTCTATTGAATCAGCCGTTTTGAACGAATCGCTTGATTTGAATGATTCAGTAAGTCGTTTATTAAAACAGAGACTTGCTGCCACCTACTGGCTATGTTATTGTCATATTTATTTATCCATGACAGACCTAAGCCAGCCAAGGTGCCATTCAGCAAAATATTAACTATCAGTATTCACCAAAATTCCTCTATTTCAGGCCCCAGAAGGAAAGAAAAAAACTTATAAATAGTTCATTTAGTAAGGCTAATTTTTCGTTAAATAGAAACCTTTTTAAAAATGAGACCAGTTTTGTAATCGTGTAAAATTAGCCACAGGACCACACAACTATGCAGCTACACAATTATGCATTGCTGTTTGTACTGCTCGCGCTGCGCGTTGATAGTAACTGTACAATGAAGCACTTTACTTCAGCGCAATGCATCTTATGCGAGATAAATAATACACAATATATAATCCGGCTGCCATGTTTTGAAATCACTTATACCCCACCTGACCGAAAAAAATCCAGACTTTAACTCTGCCTGTGTCAGTTGGAGTCTTGTTAAGTTTTAAATCCCTGCCGCCAAGATGCTTCTCTGTCGGTCAGGGATTATGGAAAGTGAAACTTAACTTAAATTTATAGGGGTGGTTGGATTTATTCACGCACGTTAAAACATTTATATAAAGCTTCTTTCTTTTCAGATTCTTATTTACAGCATTATCATAATAGGCTGTATATTAACTTATTGGGCGAAAACCGCTATGTGAAATCAGACATTTGAGCACCCTTATATAGCCAAAATGGCATGATCCTAACACCCCGCGAATATTCGACTCTGAGATTGGGAGTCGAATCAGACTCCTCCTGTCGAATCTTCGACTATTCGGGGTCACCCCTAATATATATATATATATATATATAGCTATACATGCATCTAAAGGCTACACCATGGCATTACAGATGGTTTTTTTTCCCCCCATAAGGTGAAACAAATCTGCCTCAGTTCAGTGGATATTAAATACTTTTTTTTTTTTAAACTTACTGCATCACTAATTGAAAAATTATAACTTTTTTTAAACATTTTATACAGAAAATTGTCTATAATTTAGAAAAAAAAAAACCTCACTGAAATGAAATATTTCACAAAAATAAAAGTATTACACCATTATGGCCTCTGGCCAGTTTTGATTACGAACACCACAACAAGTGTAACTCCCAAATGAACAATCCCATCTTACAAAAGGACCAGTCTCCAATCATCTGAGGTTCTTTGTCTCAATGGAGAATTACTAGATTACAGCTATCCTGATAATAACCAAGACTTCATAAACACCCTTTATTCAAAGCTGAGAGGATCAGTAAAGACGGAGAGCAGGACACAGATTGACTAAACAGCTGTCTTTTATTGAAAGTTTACTTCTTCTTGGACACTCCCACAGTACGGCCGCGACGACCGGTGGTCTTGGTGTGCTGACCGCGCACACGCAGACTGAGGAGAGAAGAGACCAGAGTCAGTCAAACACCAGAAGCACAGAGATCATCTCCTGTGAGGACCTGTTCTACAGGAGCTCTTTATCTGAGTGTGCAGAGGGAAACTCACCCCCAGAAGTGACGCAGGCCGCGGTGAGCTCTGATCTTCTTCAGACGCTCCAGATCTTCTCTCAGTTTGTTGTCCAGACCGTTAGCGAGGACCTGCGGAAAAACACATCAACGCTCATCTCCCGCACACAGAACGGCTTCGAAACCACTGCACTCCAACACCAACGCTCCTGGGGTCTCATCCATAAACGCTGCGTACGCACAAAATGGGCCACACACATCACGATTTATAAAAAATAAACTTGGTGTAAATGTGTACGCACCGTACAGACGTAGACAGGGAATTAACCTGCCTTGAGTGACACTTTCCTGAAAGCCCAACTCTAATCAAACACACCTGAAGCAACTAATTAAAGGCAGGTGTGTTTGATTAGAGTTGGAGCTAAACTTTTCAGGAGAGTCGATCGCCAGGAACAGGGTTGGGCACCCCTGTTCTAGACCATGCGTATGAACTCGTTTCCTGAAGTGAGAAAAGCAATGAAGTAAACGGTGATTTTAAACTGTTTTCATGTTGATATACACATTTACATTAAATACTCCACTCTCATTAATGGAGATAAGCACTGAAATTACATCAAGTCATTATGCAGAAGTTAAACCACACTTATATGAATTTAGACATATGTAGTGGATGCGCTTGATCACTTCTCCTGTGTGTTTTAATGACAGCGAGGAGTGCTATAGCTGCACAATAGTTCATCTTTGAATTAAACTGCAGATCTCACGTTATGAGAAAATATTTCAGTGAGAGCAATGATCAATGCACACTTTGATATTATGGCATTAACATGAAAAATAGCGCTGTATTTGAAGGATACAACTTGAAGAAAACGGTAAGATTTGCGTGTTTCCTTTTGAAACACTCTGTCAGTGACGCACCGAATCAGACTGCAATACAGGCTTATCTGTTTCCACTAAAAACAGCTCAAAGATCTTCACATTATCAGCAAAACTGCAGAAATTTAATTTGATTAGAATTGTTTAAAACCACTGAAATACTATTCGGCCAGTGGAAATGAATGAGGTCAACTATATTCTAAAATAGGCTATTTATCTGAGAACTAAACAGTTTTGTTTTTATAGATATTTTGATATATTTACTCTAAAACATAAGGATACTGGATGATTTTTGCAATAAAAATTAATGTGGCCCAAATGGCATTTATAGTCCGTATCTCATATTTCCTTAACGTCTTGTACCTTTGACAGAGTTAAACATGGTGTCATGTGGATGGGAATATGCATGGAGATGAGGTTAAGCATCGTAAAACAAGGCGTTGTAAGCTCCATATATGGTGTTCTCTGGGAGGAGATACATGTACACACTATCTTCCCCTGACTGGGATTTATAAAGAGATTTTTGAGCAGTATAAAGGGGTTCTGGCATACGCATGGTTTTATAAATCTGAAAACTTGTGCGTATGCAAAATCTAGGTTGTGCGCGTACGTACACACGTACACTTTTAGGATGAAATCTACAGAGAGTTTTATAAGTGAGACCCCAGGTGAGTTTGCAGGTTTACATGTGATGCCATTATTTGACTTAATGCAAAAAAACCTGCCACAGCTTCATATATTTACACTAAATGTTTAGGACAGTGTTTTTCACAAACAGCACAGTTTTACAGAAAGTTACCACAGTAGTGAGGAGGGTTTTACCTGTGGTCACCATGATATACAAATATATAACACTACAGAGGATCTGTAGACTCATGTTAGTGTGCAGCCCTGTATTCAGATTTAGGACAGGCTCCGTTTATTATACATTAGATAAAATAAGTCATGTATGACATTCCACAGCCTACCAAACCTCACACTGCAGTTACACGAGAACAAACCATCAGACCAGCCCTGGTTGTTTGTAGTTCTGCACAGCTCTGTTAACTCCTGTGTCCCAGCTGAAGACACTGCATGGAGGTTAGAACCTCACTCCGAGCGTACCTGACTGTATTTCCCGTCTTTAATGTCCTTCTGTCTGTTCAGGAACCAGTCAGGGATCTTGTACTGGCGAGGATTCTGCATAATGGTCACCACCCTCTCCACCTGTCAATCAACCAACCACAGCTCAGATAAACATTACAGTAAACACCCATACAGTGTCACATAAATTACACTTAAAATCACATCCCATTTTCATTTCGGACTTTTCACAATATGGTTCAAAATAACTGATATGATCTTGCTTGTTTGTCAAAAGCAAAATGTCAATTGTACCACATTTCAGAATGTTCTCCAGCGACTTATTTTATTATGATTCTTCAGTTTCTATAAAGAACAATAATAAAGTTAACAATTTCTGTCAATATTGTCAGCTTGACTGCACAGACACTGCTGGAAGAGAGCTGAACTGACTCTAGCTGAAAAATGACTGTTACTGACAAACTGTGTTCCTGCTGATGCTGTAAAGCACTATAGAAATAAAGCTGACTTGACTAAAGCTGAGCAAGAGGTCTATGACTGAGTTTTGTCTGCTGGACGGTTTACAGGTGTGTGTGTTTAGAAGTGTTTTCCTGCTGAAGATGAAGAGTGAAGAACAAGCACACCTCATCCTCGGTGAGTTCTCCAGCTCGCTTGCTCAGGTCGATGTCTGCT
>JAFVLL020027738.1:54638-82456 GCA_021397915.2 Tor tambroides
TCAGATTCCAGATTTTCAAATAGTTGTATCTCAGCCAAATATTGTCCTATCCTAACAAACCATACATCAATGGAAAGATTATTTATTCAGATTTTTTATTCAGATTTTTTCAAATTGACCCTTATGACTGGTTTTGTGGTCCAGAGTCACATTTGTTGAAATATATCAGCAACTGTGTGCCGTCCCATCAGGATTTCACAGATATATATTTAAGAAGCAATATGTAGTTATTTAGTAATATGTAATATCTGATTATATCTAATAAAAAGAGACTTTTAAATATTTGTTAGAAAAATGAGAGAAAAAAGGAAATAATAAGGGAAATATTCAGAAAATGCACAGTAACTTATCGGTGATGTATATCTTCTTACACTGGTCGTAACCCGCTATGAAAAGATGGATTTTTTTTTTTTTTTGTGGGGGACTGAATTTGTCTCAGCTTTTCTCAAAAAATGCAGAAAATATGTATTTGCATTAAATGCATTCAAGTAACTATGTAATTTCTCCTGCCTTTAAATGTTTCAGATAATTATTTCAACAGATTTAACAGCATATTATTGTCTATCGTTGCAATTTTTGAAGTATTTACACAATTTTTAGATTTTGCATCATGATTGCATTGGTTCAGTGTATTAAAGCCGCCGGTCGTCTCTGATTGTGTATTGAGGGCGTTCACTGCAGCACGGCTGAGCATGTGGGGATCAGTGTTGCTCTCAGCTTGATGTTCTTGTGTTGATGGCCTGTTCTGAGCTGACTCTCTCTCTCGCTCTCTGATGTGTTGCTAGAAGTCTGACTTTGAGGCGGTTCCTGCACTGAATCTGGGGGATCTGGACATCACCACGGACGAGTTCATCCTGGACGAGGTGGACAGTGAGTTCTGCGTTTCTCTCATCGCCCGAGTAAAGGAAGCGCAGGCCGCTTATTTCCATAACTCACTAATAAGTCCCTTGTCTTTTTCAGTTCACATTCAAGCGAATCTGGAGGATGATCTGGTGAAGGAGGCGCTCAAGACGGTGAGAGGGACGCTGGTCTGCTGGCGTGTGAGTGTGTGAGGATGATGATGATGGTGATGAAGGTGTGTGTTTGTGTGGATCAGGGTGTGGATCTGCGGCAGTACTCTAAACAGGTGGAGACGGAGCTGCAGCGCATCGAACAAGCGTCAATCAAGGACTGTATCCATGCTTCAGTGTATTTATGACAGAATCACACCAAAACATGTCAGCTCAGCGAAAGACGACAATTAATGACTTGACTACTTCATGAGATTCAGTGTTATGATTCTGCATGTAATGCTTCTGTCAGTGACCCTTAACAGTAGCGCTGGTGCAGATATCAAAGAGAGTCAGAATATAGCCTCTTTGCACAACCAGATCACAGCCTGTGACTCCATCCTGGAGGTGAGTGCATTCAGCCTGCATTACAACTCAACTAACTCAACTACCTAGATATAAATATTTATATTCATATTGTATCCATATTTGAATGTATTGACTCATGACAGATGGTCTAAAGCTGTTTTCATAAATGATTCATTGCTGTTGCTTCATAAATGATTTTGACACTTAAGGGCCCCATGAAATCAATTGACAAGCTTCTTTTTATTTTCTTGGCATATATCTTAATTAGAGATGCACCCATTGTAATTTTCTTGGCCAATTACGGTTTTCGTGTAAGTGTGACCTGCCGATTCTGATTTTCTTTCTAAGAACTATAACTAGCCAAGTTTCTATCCAAATGGTGTGCGTGATGATGTCACCCCTAAAAAAAAACGAATTTTTGCTGAAGTTTTGGTGTATCGCAAAAAAAAATGGCCCTTGAGCTGTTTCCATACATAATTTCACCTATTGCGTAAATTAGGCTAGTAGCCTGTTCTTCATCCATTTGAAACAAAACAGCCTATTATTAAATTGTATAGGCCTACATAAAATCATTTTTAGTGTCATGAGTTTGTTTTTGTTTTTTTTGGACTTTGTTATAGATTTAGATGGGCTACTTGATCATCAACCAATAATCATAAACAGGTGCATTTGTATTATTATTATTTTTCAGATTAACGTTTATAGGAAATAGGAATGTTCATGACGGTTATTTTATTTCTCCTAACCGACGGTCATTAAGCCATTATTAACCGTTAACCGACAAGATTATGTTAAATTAAATTTAAATTGATAGGTGGCTTTGACCCATTAAAAATACCTAAATTTGTTTTCCAGGGATTCATTTTATACACCAAAAAGCAGCATAAACAACATGAACGTGAGGATTCACATGCACCTGCAGCGCTTCTGCGAACGGAGAAAAACAAGCTATTATATATAAAAGAAATAGGCTCATATGCAAAATAGATTTTTCTAAATAATTAATCAATTAACAAAACGAAAGGGGAAAAAACTGCAACAGTTAGCAGCCTATATGCAGAATTTCGGTTCATTTTTGCGATGCACTCTTGAGAAAGCAGCATCCTGTTTGTTTCCTTTATTTTACAAAAGCACAATGTTTTGTTTTTATTGTGAATGCACACAAATAAAATAAATATTTTGAATAGTTTTGAATAACGTCTTACTCTTATATGACCACAAATGAAGGAGTAGGATATTGTAAGTTGTTTCCACTTTTATAAGGAGAAAAAAAAAATCGAGGGATCGTGCCGGCATGCTAAGCATTAGCCTACTGACTCGACAACGCAGCCTGTTCATTATCATAATAAAATACAGTCAGCCAAAAATATTTTAAAAACATGCTATTTTATTTCCCCTCTCTCCACAACAAATCCTTTAAATTTAACGGTAGAAAGAACTCAGAACAAAACAATAATAAAAATATAAGAAGCTAACAAGCCAAAACGAATTCATTTAAACTTTTGTACTTCGCGTTCCAATGTCCATGTAAATCAAAATGTGCTTGGCATAATATCACGGGGGTATGGTGGTCACGCTGAAAGACACGGACTGTAAATGGACTGGCTACTAAAGGAACATCAAATTAAGATATGTTTGAGAAGTAACTCGTCTTTTTCTTACCATGCATAAAATAATTTTAGATACAATTTAATAATATGAATATGATTTAATGCGCTTTTGAACTACAGGGAAACGGTGAGCGTGAGCAACACCATGAACATGGACGCTGCCTATAGGCTAATTCTGTCATGTGACACCACATTTATTTACGTTCAAGCCCCTTTTCTCGACAAAAAGTGTTTCCAAACAAGTTTTTGTGAAATTTGAAGTAGCGATATAGAATTTATGCTCTAAAATTAAATGGAAAAAGATTGTGTCGACACATGAGAAATTTAATCAATAAATGGCATTTCCATCAGCTATATCGTAAATATTTTAAAGCGCTAAATCCTTGGATGGAAACCTGACAGCGTACAAACAAAGATCAATACTTTTTTTTTTTTTTCCAATGCAAAAAAAAAAAAAAAAAAACCATAATAAAATAAATTATTAAACAATACAGTTTCCCGCAATCTGGACTAAGTTACAGATGTTCTCTCAAAAAAAAGTAATCTGTGAAATAACAATAAACTGAAAATGAGTTGCTGTATAACATAACAGATGTCATTTCCCACTATGTTTATAAATGGTCATTTTTCCCCTTAACCTTAAATGTCACCTTTCACATCAAATTCTTACTTGGTTTCAATTAATTCATTGAGAATAATAAGAAACTGTAGAGTTGTTACCATTCAAATGAAATCTGTATCAACAAACTCCATCTTCATCAAACTTCATCAACAAATAGGAAGTGTTGGGAAAATGCAATGGTGCTTTTAAATATGAAACCAAACCACCAGTAGGTGGCGGCAAATGACTGTTTTAATGAGTGAGTCATTTAGTCCTTCATTCAAAAGATTCGTTCAAACGGCTGATTCATTCAGAAACTAGGCAAGTGACTGTCTTTATGAATGGTTTACTGAATCATTGACTCACTTGATTCATTCAAAAACATGGATTCATTCAGTAACGAAACACCGCTGTGTTGCTCAGAGACACACAACGCTTCTGCTGTGTGCTGTGGAACTGTTTTCATCAGCGAAATTCACTTAAATTTAACTTGTTGTTTATTCAACCACTGTTGTATAAAATCACATTGCAATCACGATGATATTCAGGGAAACAACTTGATCGTGTAATATCTCAATCACTAAACATCTCTAATGTTAATATCATATAACTGAAATAAAATACTAAAATCTTAAAGTTATTTCAGTTCATTTCCAAGGCAACATGTTGCATTTTTATTTAGTTTAACTTGATGTTCTAATATAACTAAAACTGAAATATATATATTTTAAAACAACAAAAACTAATAAAAATGACAAAAACATGAACATTAAGATGAAAGCATAAAATATAAAAATAAAATCAAATTGAAATTATTCACAAAAACTACAATGGACCCTTTTCACAAGTCTGTGACGACGCGTTTAACGGTCATCAGCATCATAAATCCTTGAAAGTTTTATATATATATATTTTTTTTTTTAAATGTATGTACATTTGTAACACTATACTTTGTATTATATTACCTTTGCATCAAATTACAAAAAAAAAAAGTTAACACTAACGCGAGGGTGTTTCTAATGCAGCATCTACGAGAGGGACGGTAACAATTTAACATCGTTCTCTCTTCTGACTGCCGTTATCAGTTTCTCTCAATTTTTTTCCTTTTATTGAAAGTCATGAAAACACTATCGTGGAGTTTTTCTTTTGCTATTTGAGCAAATGGTAATGCAAAAAAATATATTAATGGTACTGTCCCATTTACTGCTCTTGAATATAACCCAACTATGATGACCGCAAATGTGAAAAAGTTCCACAGTGTCTGACTGATAACACTGATTGGACTGTTGGATGGCTGAAGTGTTGCTGGTCTCTACTAAACGTGGTGTGCCTCTGCGTTCCTCTCTGTGCAGCGCATGGAGGGCATGCTGAGCAGCTTCCAGAGCGACCTGTCCTCCATCAGCAGCGAGATCCAGACGCTGCAGCAGCAGTCGGTCAGCATGAACCTGCGGCTGAAGAACCGGCAGGCCGTGCGCAGTCAGCTCAGCCAGCTGGTGGACGAGCTGGTGGTCCCCAGCACCATGATCTCGTAAGAGCCTCTCATCACAGGCAGAGCCTTCCCTTCTGAGCCACGCAGTGAGCAACTCTGTGTGTGTGTGTGTGTTTCAGTGTGATTCTGGACAGTCCTGTGACGGAGCAGGAGTTTCTGGAGCAGCTTCATGAGCTCAACAGCAAGATCAACTATGCTAAAGAGCTCAGCTTCAGAGAAACCCTCGCCTGCTCCGACATTCAGGACATCGTAGATCGCCTCAAAATTAAAGTGAGAGCACATCACAGGTGGACTGAAGTGATGATCCCATCATTCTCAATGGTAGTGATGCGTCAGATTTTGATTCTGTTCACAGGCCGTCTCGAAGATCCGTGAGTTCATCCTGCAGAAGATCTACTCCTTCAGAAAGCCCATGACCAACTACCAGATCCCTCAGAACACGCTGCTCAAGTACAGGTACACAGTTCCACTGGAGTGTGGATTAACATGCACTTTTATATATATATAAAATATGTGACCCCGGACACACAAAAATAAGTGTCAATTTTTCAAAATTGAGATTTATGCATCATCTGAAAGCTGAATAAATAATCTTTCCATTGATGTATGGTTTGTTAGGGATAGGACAATATTTGGCTGAGATACAACTATTTGAAATCTGGAATCTGAGGGTGCAAGAAAAAAAAAAAATCTCCTTTAAAGTTGTCCAAATGAAGTTCTTAGCAATGCATATTACTAATCAAAAATGAAGTTTTGATATATTTACGGTAGGAAATTTACTAAATATCTTCATGGAATATGATCTTTGCTTAATATCCTAATGATTTTTGGCATAAAAGAAAAATGAATAATTTTGACCCATACAATGTATTGTTGGCTATTGCTACAAATATACCCCAGCGACTTAAGACTGCTTTTGTGCTCCAGGGTCACATATATATATATATATATATATGTATATGCATGCATACAGTAATTAACTGGGAAAATAGTTCTTAGAGAATGCAGAATTTGTCTTTGTCCCTGCACTTTCAGTTCAACCCAATTATGCTGTGCCATTCCCACTTGAAAACAAGATGTTTCTCACATAAAGGATTTTTAAACATCAAAATAACATGAATGCAAAGGTTGCCAAAAAATAGGGATGGGCGATTTATCTCATGCAATATGCATGCGTGATCTCTTTCTAGGCTCCGCCTGATTACGGTAATTTCATCACCTGTTTCAATGGAGTTTATTTATTGGAGCCGCAGTTCACTGATAGCTTACGAATATCGCGTTCATTATCGCAGATGAATTGCCTTCGATAATGAACGCGAGATTGCGTAGCTTCTCAGTGAACT
Organism: Tor tambroides; assembly: GCA_021397915.2. Taxonomy (NCBI): domain Eukaryota; kingdom Metazoa; phylum Chordata; class Actinopteri; order Cypriniformes; family Cyprinidae; genus Tor; species Tor tambroides. The sequence continues at coordinate 61,040 of JAFVLL020027738.1, forward strand.
ACGGCTCCGTGTATTAAATGCCGCTCCATTTGAAAACAGGTGATGGGGATTTACCGCTAATCAAGGAGCCGGTTTTACTGACGAGATGCGCATGCATATTGCATGAGATAAATCGCCCAGCCCTACCACAAACAAATCTTGAAAGAGAAAGGTGATTAACACAGCCTGCGATTAACAGAGCCTTTCTGAAATGAAATAACAAAAATAAATGAATTCAAGAGTCCTGCTATTCTCTGAAACTGAAGTACAGTTGACACCATAACAAATAAGAATAATATCTAATGGAAACACAGTAACTGCACAGCATTTAAAATATCATCTCCACTTTTAACGACTGACCCTTTCTCGTTTCTGTTGAGTGAGAAGCGCGGTTCTGATTCTAGATGTGTTTCTGGTCATCTGCAGGTTTTTCTATCAGTTTCTGTTAGCCAATGAGAGGACAGTTGCTAAGGAGATCCGGGACGAGTACGTGGACACCATGAGCAAGATCTACTTCAGTTACTTCAAGTCGTACAGCAGCAGACTGCTAAAAGTCCAGGTGACAGACTATGCTTCACACTGACTGAATGAGTTTCGATTGAGACATACAGTGTGTTTACTCGTCTCTAAACCTCATGTAAACAGGCTGTGGCTGGTCACTTTACATGCTGCTCAAACAAACACTTTCTGTCTTAACTGTGCAATTCTTGGCCAGAATAGGCTTTAATGCAAAACACCTGTTGCATGAAGCTTTAACTAGTTTCAGAGTAGGTTTAGTTGAGAGTCAAGCGAAACCCAAATGTAGGGTTTGATCCAGAGTTCATGATCGCTGTGAAGCGTGTGCACTTGGCCATGATGACCGCTGGAAGAAGGTTCACAGGAGGATGCATTATTGCAGGGATCCTCAAATACAGGACCGTTTGGTTCCAACCAGACCACGAGACATGACAACAATAGCATCATTTTACTGTTTCTACAGTTTAGAAACTGTGCATCAGCACAGTGGAGCTGCACACACCACAAGCGCTCAGGGTCATTTATGGCATCATATCCTCATCATATCCTATATAGAGCCAAACGAGCTTCATTCAAGCCCTTTCCTTTTCTGTCATATGGCCTTCTGCTGTACATAGGTATCTAAATGCTTATTTACATATATGTGTATATCTTTAATGACTATTTGAATTGTTTAGGTTGATTTTTTTCCCCCTTTTACAAAGCACTACAAGAAGGGAAGTTACAACTATTCCCACGAAGTATTGTCCGGTCCTCCACTGGGAAGGAAATATAGAGACTGGACGTCTTGAATCTTTAATTGAATACCCCTACACTCTGGGTGAATAGCAGGGTTATCCTCTTGACATACAATGTTCTGCTGGGAAACCTTGGGTCCTGGCATTCATGTAGTTGTAAGATGCTTTGGATTAAAGAATAAATGTACTTTGACGTACCACCTACCCAAGGATTGTTGCAGATCCTTCATAGCTGCTGTGTTCGTGATGGCAGTGGCCTCTTTCTGTAGGATAATGCACCCTGACACGCTTTAGGAATGCTTTGAGGAACATGACAGAGTTAAAGGGGTTGCCTTGACCAACAAATTCCCCAGATCTCGATCCCATTGAATATCTAATGGGATGTGCAGGACAAAAAAATTGTGGGGAGGGGGGAAAAATTGTGACTGATCAGTGTATCTTGACCAAGAAGAACACAAAGGCTGACTTGAACAGGCCTGTGGAGGTCTGGAAGAATGTTTATGGAGTGATGTGACAAAACAGGAACTTTTTGGACTCATGAATGAGCAGTACTGTATGTCTGGTGCAAAAAAGGCAAAGCTTATGAGCAGAAGAACAGCATCTCCTCGGTCAAACACGGAGGAGAAGCAGTCTTGTTATGGGGGAGCTTTACTGTTGCAGGAAGTGGAAATCTTGACTGCATGAAGCACATCATGGATTTGGTAACACTTTACAATAAAGTGTCATTTGTTAACATTAGTTAATGTATTAACTAACATGAACAAACAATGAACAATGCATTTATTACATTTACATTTAGTCATTTAGCAGACACTTTTATCCAAAGCGACTTACAAATGAGGACAATAGAAGCAATCAAAACCAACAAAAGAGCAATGATATGCAAGTCTCAAATAGCTTAACACAGTACACGTAGCAAGGTTTTTTTGTTTGTTTGTTTGTTTGTTTTAGAAAAAGAATAGAGCAAGCTAGTGTTAGAGGCCTTTTTCGCTTTTGTTAATTGTGCAATAAATAAAAAGAAAACAAATAGATAAAATACAAAAAGATTAGAAAAGCTAGTGTTAGTTGTTTTTTTTGGGGTTTTTTTAAAGAATAGAATTAGAATAGAGAGTGCTAGAGTTAGAGGGTCAAATAAAGATGGAAGAGATGTGTTTTTAGCCGTTTCTTGAAGATGGCTAAGGATTCAGCTGCTCAGATTGAGTTGGGCAGGTCATTTCACCAGGAGGGAACAGTTAAAGTGAAAGTCCTTGAAAGTGATTTTGTGCCTCTTTGCGATGCACAATAATGCATCATTTACTTGCAGAACACAAGCTTCTAGAGGGCATATAAGTCTGAAGTAATTAATTTAGGTAAAGGGGTGCAGAGCCAGAGGTGGTTTTGTAGGTAAACATTAATGCCTTGAATTTTATGCGAGCAGCTATTGGTAGCCAGTGCAAATTGATGAGGTGTGACATGCGTTCTTTTCGGCTCATTAAAGATTAATCTTGCAGCGGCATTTTGGAGTAATTGTAATGGTTTGATAGAACTGGCTGGAAGACCTGCCAAGAGAGCATTACAATAGTCCAGTCTGCACTTGAGCCTGAACAAGGAGTTGTGTTGCATGTTCAGAAAGAAAGGGCCTGAACTTCCTAATATTGTATAAAGCAAATCTGCAGGACCAGGCAGTTTTAGCAGTGTGATCTGAGAAATTCAGCTGATCATCAATCATAACTCCAAGGTTTCTGGCTGTTTTTGAAAGAGTTATGGTTGATGAGTCTAACTGGAAGGTGAAATTGTGATGAAACGATGAGTTTGATGGAACTACAAGCAGTTCTGTCTTAGCTAGTTTGAGTTGAAGGTGGTGATCCTTCATCCAGCAAGAAATATCTGTTAGACTTGCTGAGATGCGATCAGCTATCGTCGGATCATCAGGATGGAATGAGAGGTAGAGTTGAGTGTCATCAGCATAGCAGTGATACGAAAAGCCATGTTTCTGAATGACAGAACCTAGTGATGCCATGTAGACAGAGAAGAGAAGTGGTCCAAGAACTGAGCCCTGAGGCACCCCAGTAGCTAGATGTTGTGATTTATTATTATTATTATTATTATTTATTACACAGGGCTTGACATTAAGCATTATCACGTGGTTGTCCTTCAGACAAGTAAATTTGTAATTTACTTGTCAGAGTGTAACATTTACTTACCCGGAGAGAAAAAAAATAAAAAATTAAATTGAGTTATAAATATAATTATTTATTGTAGTTATACAAAACAGATTTAGTTTATTTAGTTAGATTTTTCTTTTTACATGAAATAATGAACAAAATAATAAAGTGTGATAATACTATTATATTTTAAAATAAAAAATTTAGTATTAAATACAAATACAATTATTTTATAGTAAACTTAAAAAATAAAATGCTAATATTTACTTATATATGAATTTTCATCATTTTCAAACTTAAATTTTACATTTTTTTAATTAGAGTTAAATTTATTCAGTCAATTAGTATAATAAGACATTTGGGCTGTTACCAAACAAATGAAATCAATATCAACAAAATTCATCTTTGCAATGCAGAGGAAACACAGAAGCTGCATCTGAAGTGGAATAGATATATTTACCCACTGTTAATGCAGCTCTGAGGGACATGGAATGCTTTAACCTGCAGTTACAAATGAATAAATAATGTTTTGATTCATAAAACGTTGAAAACTGATATTTGAAATTATTTAAAAAATAAAAAAATACTGTAAATGTGAAATTAAAACCACCAGTAGGTGGCATCAAGTCTCTGTTAATAAGTGAGTCATTGCGACTGAACCGAATCATTTAAACGGTTGATTCATTCAGGAACGAATCACCGTCATGTTGCTCAGAGACGCAAAACAGTGCAGTGGCTGTGTTTGGAATTATTTTTGTTGTTGAAATAGCGCAAAAACAGGCAATATGGTGTCTAAAACGTAAGTCTCTTAATGTTAACTTCTTGTTTATTGAACTGTTATAAAATCACACATGTAATCATGATGGGGGTTTTTTTTGGAGCAAAAAAAAAAAACGGCGCTCGATCTTCGTGTGAAACTATATGAAATTATATAAATATATACATTTTCTGCTCCCATCTTGAATTTTCTGATCATTCTTCAAGCATTGTAATACTGAATCATGCAGTGAAAGAACACACTCACACGAGCTAGTCTAACCTAGACGACTTTACGCGTGCACTCTGTAGGTGTGTTTTGATTGATTCTTGAAATACACTCGTTAAAACAACAATTACGAAATTATCGCAAACGATATATATCGCACACCCTTATAACAAAGGCTATATCATAAATAAAGGCAGTTATTATTGTTTTTGGTATTGACTTTTTCAAGTTACTTGTCCGATTGGGCAAGTAAATTTCTCTTTCACTTCTTGCCCGTCCAAAACATTCACTTGTCCCGGACAAGCGGACAAGCGTTAATGTCGAGCCCTGATTATAGTATTTATTCATATTTGTCAAGGTTAGTTAATAAAAATACAATCATTCATTGTTAGTTCATGTTAGCTCACAGTGCATTAACTAATATTAACAAACACAACTTGTGATTTTAATAATGCATTAGTAAATGCTGAAAATAGCATTAGCTAAGATTAATAAATGCTGTAGTAGTATTGTTCATTCTTAGTTCATGTTAACTAATGTTAACTACTGTTAACTAATGACCCTTATTGTAAAGTGTTACCATGGATTATTTGAAGTATCAGGACGTTTTGGCAAAGAGTGTGATGTCTTTGGTGCAGAGACTGAAGCTGATGATCAGTGGATAATCATCCCACAGTATTCATCCAAATCTACTGAAGCTTGGTTCAGGGGTTAAAAGTTCGTGAGTGGCCTGTTCAGTCTCAAGATTTAAATCTCATTATAAATATCAATAAAAATGTGAATGTTTAGATCCAATTAGATGTTTTTAAATCAACTTTACATTATCAAAATCACTCAAATGTTTGATGATAAATTTTCTATAATAGTTTACTGATGCCTTGATTGAAAATTTTCATATAATTATGTTCATGGCATCAGAATGTCTTGCAGGTCAAGACAGTTAAATAATTTTGATTGCAACTATGCATATGTATTTTTTCATTCTCTCTCTTGTTGTCAGTATGAAGATGTTGCAGACAAGGATGATCTGATGGGGGTGGAGGACACAGCCAAGAAAGATATCCTTCAAATCTGACCATAGTCACATAGAATTAGCACACCAGAGAGGACTTACTTCAAGATGAATAGGAAATTCAAGACAGTAAACATATTTCCTTTTGAGTTTGGTTGAGAAAGGCGTTTGCTTTTCGCTGTAGCATTATAATATGGTTGATTTCTTTAACTGCTAAGCAGGCTTTTTCTCCAAGCCATCTCTCAAGAGTAGGAACACAATTTTCACTCTTGGCCAGAGGGGGGCAGTATTGAGTCCTGCGGAGCTGGAGGGGCCCATTCTGATCCCACACGCCGCTCAGAGAGGAGACTCCAGAGTGAGACACTTCATCTTCTGCTTTACAGTGCTAGCCCTAAGAATTTAACTCTGGCTAACTCATCTAGTACTGTCTGTGCGCCGGGCAGCAATCATATTTCAGGTCGTTTCAGACTTTTTTTTTCTTTCCTGGCAAAATGAACAACAAAATATCCCGTAGACTTACATCGAGCTGTATCTAGAGACCAGAACATCATAGTAACATGCTAATGAACATAGCTATCATGATTTTTGCAGCTTAAAATGACTGGATTTTTTCAGAAATTGCAGCAATGTTTGCAGCATTTTTTGTTTTGCAGTGGAAACCCACCAATAATCAAGATGTGCTTGGTGTAAATACTGAATTTGTAATAATAGTCCCTCATACAGATGGCAGTGCTGATAATCAGCATAGAAATGCTCATAATTGTACTTATTTTTTTGAAACACTGCAGAAATCAAACAAAAATGCAAGCTTTAAATTCTGCGATTGTGAAATCCTGGAGGGACTGACACACACACTTATTCTCCATAAACCGTCAGTGTTTGTGTGTATTTCAGTAGCAGTGCAGTTTGTGATCTGTCTCTCTCTGTCTCGGTCAGTACCCATACGAAACGCTCTTCCGCAGTCAGCACTACGCTCTGCTGGATAACGGCTGTCGAGAGTTCCTCTTCCTCTCGGACTTCTTCATGGTGGCTGGAAACTCTGCTCTGGATTTGTTCAACAGCATTATGGGGAAAACGCTCAGCATGTTCCTGGTACAGTCACGCTCTTATTACATGATATTATCATATCTCCAGTGTTTTAGTAATGCAGTTTGCAAACAAAAAGTACAACCACCCCAAATGCCCTAGCAACCGCATAGCAACACCCTACCAACCACCCCAAATACCCTAGTAACCGCCCTAGCAACAACCGCAGGTACATTTACATTTACGCATTTAGCAGACGCTTTTTATCCAAAGCGACTTACATTGCATTCAAGTTACAGTTTGTTTTTTTTTACATTTTATCAGCTCTTGCTTTCCCTGGGAATCGAACCCATGATCTTGGCGTTGCTAGCGCCATGCTCTACTATTTGAGCTACAGGAAAGCACCTGTACCCTTGTAACCGCATAGCAACACCCTACCAACCACCCAGAGTACCCTAGCAACCGCATAAAAACACCTTAGCAACCACCCCAGGCTCCCTAGAAACCGCATAGCAACACCCTAGCAAGCAACCTGGGTACCTTAGCAACCACATAGCAAGACCTTAGCAACCGCCCCAGGTACCCTAGCAACTAGGAGTGGAACGGTTCGCGGAAAAAATCCAAACTGTACGGTTCTCCACACACGGTTCGGCACGCGCTATTACCGCGGTTAAACTTAAATCTGACAACGCATCTGCAATATGGGTTATTATAAATAACGTAAAAAAAACAGGGATCGGCTAATGTATGCTTCTGTTGATGGATGCGCATTCTGGCTTCCCAGTACATCACAACAACAGTGATGGGGGTGAAAAAAAAAATAAAAAATTGGACAAACCATTTACTCTTGTTCAATGCGAGTGCCGTATGCTGGAATATGAGCATTTATTCCGTCATCACCCGGGTGCTGATAGCGCGCGCGCACAGGTGAGACCTGAACAGCACACGTTGATATCTGTGTTTAAACTAAACTCATTTAAGCCTTGCCAGTTTAAACATTTAAGAGCCAGAGGACGCGAGCTCACTCGCGCAGTGAGAAGATTTGTGCGTGCGCTCATCAGAACACGCGCAAATATTAAGCTCTCTCTGAGGTATTGTGTTTGAATGGACAAATTCACACAAAAATTATGTCAAAATGCCCGTCTTGGTAAGTATCCTATAGCAGACATTGCCGGCTGAACGTACAGCGTCAGTGCACATAATACTATTATTGTTAGAAATTGCAACAATATAAAAATAGAAATATAATACATTTAAAATTTTAATTAAAACAATAAGTAAACAATAAATAAACAATAATATCCTGGCCAGAGGAGAACTGGCCCCCCGACTGAGCCTGGTTTCTCCCAAGGTTTTTTTCTCCATTCTGTCACAGAGGGAGTTTTGGTTCCTTGCCACCGTCGCCTCTGGCTTGCTCAGTTGGGGACACTTAATTTCTAGCGATTATCGTCAATTTGATTTCACAGATACTATTTAAACTAAACTGAGCTAGACAATGACATCTCTGAATTCAATAATGAAATGCCCTTAACTGAAAATTGAGTGTTTAATCTTATTATTATACATTACTGACACTCTATCCTCCAATTTGATACTGTTAAGTGCTTTGACACAATCTGTATTGTTAAAAGCGCTATATAAATAAAGGTGACTTGACTTGCACTGGATCAGTGCATTCTCTTAAAGTGACAGTATTTTCTTAATATTAATCAAACAGCAACACAAAGAAATCACTTACTGCTCTTGATTGAATCACTTTTTTAACTTTAATAAAGATTAATCTTTAATTTATACAGTCAAATATGCAATGCTGTTTTACATTTGATTACTTTATTCAATTTCTGTACCTAAAAACTAATGCTAGACCTACCTAAAAAAAACCTGAAAATCACTGTTTATTTTATTTGTATCTTTACTCTATTGTATTTATTTGTGCTGTTGCTTGTAGTTAGATTATTCTTATTTTCTTTATTTTTATTTGACAGTATAGCCTAGTTTTTCCCTAAACATACCGAACCATACCGAAACCTGATTCTAAAACCGTGATACAAACCGAACCGTGAAAAAGTTGAACCGTTCCACCTCTACTAGCAACCGCATAGCAACACCTTATCAACCAACCCGGGTACCTTAGCAACTGCATAGCAACACCCTAGCAACCGCCTTAGCAGCCACCCCAAGTACCCAAGCAACCACCTACAATACCCTAGCAAGCACTCTGTATTATTACATTTGTAATAGTTTTTTATTGAACATTGTCCCACTGCATTTTTGTCCCTTTTCTCTGTCTGTAGAAGAATCTGTCCACATACCTGTCAGACTGTTATGACAGTATCGCGGTGTTTCTCTGCATTCACATCATTCTGCGCTTCAGAGCCATCACAGCCAAGAGGAACATCCCCGCGCTCGACAAGTCAGTGCTGCTTCGTCACTAACATGCACAATCTGTAGAGAGCATGCTTGTCTGCTCTTACTCTGTTCAGTCCTGTGAAATGTGCAAAATGAAAATTCACCTGTTTTCTAAATCCATAATATTGGTCTTTTTTTAATAATTCATCCATGCATATGTTAAATTTCAATTATAGTCAGGGCTTGACTTTAGTGGATTTCAGCTGAGGCGGGTAACACAGTCACTCCCACTAGCCACTATGGTGACATTTTATATATTGTAACAGAGCTCCACATTAATGTTTGTGTGAGTGAAGGGGCAAGTGAAGGAGAACTTTACTTGCCCAACTGGACAAATAACCTGATTAAAGCATCTAACTATGGAAGCGAAATATTGATGAGAATGATCCTGATTTGATTAAATTTGGCATAAACAGTGATTGATAATGGATGTATTGACAGTAACAACTAGGGATGCACGATATTGGATTTTTGCCGATATCCGATATTTTTCAACTCATTTTGGCCGATACCGATATTGATACTGATATATTTCCTTCTGTTTGGAAACAACACCAAGTCTCTCCTGTGTGGAAATTATAAGCAAAATATTTTTAATTTTGGTTATTTTTTTTAACAAGAACTTATTTGTTAGAATTAAATAAACAACAATGAAGTTCTTTTATAATGACAGTACATTGAAGAGTTGAAAGTAACTATAAATAAACTATATTCAATCACTGCATTTTTTTTTTTTTCTCAGAAAGATGCAATGGTAACCTTAACATTTTATTTTAAGATTTAACATTTGTAAATGGTCTACAGCAAGAGTTGTAAAAATTCTATATAGAGCTCGTAATTTTTAAAAAATAGAACATATTAAACATTAATGAATAAATCAGTATATATAAATTTATTTAATTTAAGTGACGTTTTTTTGTTTTGTTTTGTTTTTTGTTCATGTAAGCTATAGCTTCTGAACTTTAAATCAAAACATACTCGTGATTTTATGGCATCAATTACTGCTTTAATTAATCAGAAACAGTCTAAATATTATTTGTGTATTTTGCTTTCATTTTATTAGAAGTAGGCCAACAGCGCCCCCTACGGAATTAATACTCCTTACAGAGCGGGCATTAGGACCCGAGGGAGGCTGCCGCTGCACGGAGATGGTCCTCACTGCAGAACACAAGATCCAGGGGGTGAGGTTGGATCCAGATCCAACTCCTCCCACCTTACATATACCTAAACCCACCCATCTCCACCCCCTAGATGTGGATCCAACCCCACCCCTGGATCTTTGTTCTGCAGTGAGGGGCTACTGGCTGCACGTGCTATTACTGTTTACTCTATCACACACCAAACACATGCTTTCACAGATTAAATGCAGCGATCCAAAACAGTGAATCTAATGATCATTCAGACAAAACTTTGCTTCAAGAATGAGCCACACTGCTGACATGATCTAATCACTAGCACACCCTGAGCACACGCGAGTTAACGTATTCCTCTTAACGACAAGACATATCGGCATAATTTTTCATATCGGGCCGATGCCGATATTTACATTTAATGCCATTATCGGCATATTGGTCCGATAATATCGTGCATCCCTAGTAACAAGGTAACAGTAACTGCACACTGAAGAAACATACTGTGGTAAAAATGTAGATTTATGTTTATAACATTAGATATAGCCTAGTTAGGCAACAAAAGAGTGCAGTTTTCGCTGAAAAGCAGTGCAAATTTGACATTGGTTTTATGCAAGAGTTTAAATGAGTAGTTAATATTAAGGGACTTGCATTTTAGACACAATGTTGTCAATGCTGACTGTTTTTGCTTGATTTGGTTAATGAAAACAGTCAGGCATCTCTGAGCAACACGCCGCAGTGATTCGTTACTGAATGATTCGGCATTTCTGAATGAATTGGGTGAGTCAATGATTCAATAACCCATTCATAAAGACAGGCACTTGCTTCATTCTTGAATGAATCAGCCATCTGAATGAATTGTTTAAGTGAATGACTCAATGACTCACTCGACAGACATGTGCTGCCACCTACTGGTGGTTTACTTTTACATTTAAAAGTAGCCTATCTTTGCATTTTTCTAAGATTTCATATTTGTATATTAAAAAACTGATTTAAAGCACTAGTCTCATAACATTTATGCAGTTGTAATTTTGCGTTGTTAATGCATCTCAGCATCATTAAAATGTCTGTGTAAATGCATCTAAAAGCCATTCACTTCAGCTGCTTCCGTTTCTTCTTGCAGTTGAAAGATCGATGTTGTTGATATCATTTGATTGGTAGCAGCCCTACAGTGTCTTCTTATAATGACCAATGTAAGAATTTGATATGAAAGATGACACATACATACAAATGCTGTTTATATAGGCAAAAAGTGAACTGGAAATCAATTTAAGTAAATTTTACTATGCAGTAACTTTAATTATATAAAATGTAATTTCCCAGCAACAAAATTGTGGCCATTGAAAATGCTGAGTGGTTAGTAAATTTGGAAAACAACTAGCCGCAGCAAAAAAGTTCATGTCAAGCACTGATTATAGTTGCATATTTTTGACCTTTTTATGCCTTTTATTGGTTAGGGCAGTAGGGCTGGGAGCACAGCCTGTGACACTATTGGCACCAACATATTTTGATGTTTTTTTACCTTATAATTTTTAACCAAAATCTCATAACGCAACCCAAACAACCCACTTAATCTGTGAACTTTGCTGGGTATTGCTACCAACTCACAAGCCTGTTTGGCAGGTTAACAATCTTAAATGATGTTGTATTAGTTTGCATGCCGTCAGAGCCAGTCCTGACATTAGCAAAACAAAACCAAAAATTACACTCGAGATGAGACGAGAGGCCACAGTTTCAACTCGTTCTCACTGCCTATAGGCATCCTGTGTTGCATGTCCAAGACTTTATTCACTATGCAGACATCAGGCATGCCCTTTAGCATCTTTAGTGCACCACTGCTGGAAAACCCATTGCTTTCCATGGGAAACATATTCGGTTGGCTTTTTTTAATAGATGTCAGTGGTGGAATGTTTTTGTGAGGTTGATTGTTTTTGCATTGACAGCCTGTCCGCTAGTTTTCAGCATGCTTAGCTTTAAATATTCATTTCAGAGTGAGCTACAACAAAATAAATGCTGTTTATAAGAGAACTCAATGAGATTTTAGCTACAAGTAACAAGAGCTTCTGACATGCTCACAGCAAAATACAGTCAACAACATTTTTTTTGTCTTGATAATGTTTGGTGTGTGTGTGTGTGTGTGTGTGCAGGTACTGGGAGGCTGTGCTGGAGCTGCTGTGGCCCAGATTTGAGCTGATTTTGGAGATGAACATCCAGAGCATTCGAAACACTGATCCTCAGAAACTGGGCGTGCTGGACACCAGACCACACTACGTGTGTATACATACACACACACACACACACACACACACACACACACACACACAGACAGAGACAGATTCACGCACACACACACACACACACACACACACACACACACGCAGAGACAGACTCACGCATGCGCACACACACAGAGAGAGAGACAGTCACGCACGCATGCACGCACCCACGCACTCTCTCTCACACACACACACAGAGAGAGAGACAGTCACGCACGCACTCACGCACCCACGCACTCTCTCACACACACAGAGAGAGACTCACACACACACACACACACACACACACACAGAGAGAGAGACAGTCACGCACACACGCACCCACGCACTCTCACACACACACAGAGAGAGACTCACACACACACACACACACACACACACAGAGAGACAGTCACGCACGCACGCACTCACTCTCAGACACACACACACACACACACACAGAGAGAGAGACAGTCACGCACGCATGCACCCACACACTCTCACACACACACACACACACGCATGCAGAGACAGACTCACACACACGCACACACACACGCACACACAGAAAGAGACAGTCACGCACGCACGCACCCACGCACTCTCACACACGCACACGCGCAGAGACAGACTCACACACACACACACACACACACACACACACAGAGAGAGAGACAGTCACGCACGCACGCACTCACACACACACACACACACAGAGATAGACTTACGCACACACATGCGTGCACATACACACACATACAGAGACAGACACGCACGCAATGCACACGCACACACACACACACACACACACACACACACAGAGATAGACTTACGCACAGACACGCGTGCACATACACACACATACAGAGACAGACACGCACGCAATGCACACACACACACACACACACACACACACTCAGTTTATACAGAAATGACTGCCTTCTTCATCTTGGTCATGTTGTCGTTAGATTTATAACTGAAACAGCAGTTCTTTCAGTTTTATGTATATTCCTACAAAACATATATTAAACCTATTGATATGTGAAACCACATCTCAGGACCACTTCCACTTTATTTGATCTTGTTCCACATGTACAAACTATGTACTTATTATAATAATTATAATAACTGGGTAATAACTAGGTACTAACCCTGAGCCTACCCCTAACCCATGTAGGTACCTAATATTACCCAGTACTTTCTCAGGTAAGAACACTGTAAATACATCAACTGTAAAATAAAGCACAGCCGTCAGTTTCTTTCCAGCATCCTCTGATGAGAAAACCTATACGGACAAAACATCCACTCGTATCAAATGGACTGATGCGTTAAATTTCATTCTTTATTGATCTTGTGATTGCCTTCAGTGTACAAAATATGTATGTTTTTGAAATGTAGACAGGAAAAACTTTTCTTCATGTGTTTGATTCAGAAGTGTTCAGGTCGAGAGGAACGCTTGATTCAGCTTAATTCATTGAGTAGAATATAATTCCCTCCATAGAAATGATGCTCAGTCTGAAAAGAAAGGTTTTTCTGTTTAGAGACTCGTGTGTGGCGTTCTGTCCCTGCGCCGGGTGAACGCATGAGAGCACTTGACAGTGGTGTGTTGTTTCTCCTGCTGTTGTGTAGATCACACGCCGCTATGCTGAATTCTCCTCCGCTGTCGTCAGTATAAACCAGACCTTCCCCAATGAGAGGACCATCGCTCTTCTGGGACAGCTGCAGGTGAGAAGAGAAGCTCCTCGTGGCCTCCAGAGCCCGTATTCAGGCTAAAAGTAGCTCTTAAAAATAATGGACGTGTCAGTCCTAAATTTAGGACTCCTAAATTTTAGCTTTAAGAGTATTTCACAAAGTGTTTTAGCACTAAAACTAGCTCCTAAATCTGTGAAAGGATAGGAGCAGTAAGCCACAAACTATCCTAAAATAACTGTTTCTAGAAACATTTGACGATAATGAGCTTTAAAAAGGTATCACCTTTGGTTTTGGAGGTTATCCCAACTCTAAATTTTCCTTTGATTATATCCTTGTTTTTATTAACCAGCTGGGCAAGAAGTAACAGATGTTCTTGAGTCCAGTTTGGTTTTCTGTTACGTTTGCATGTCTTACTGATTATTCTACTCTGTTAATTAAAAGGCTGTTTATATGCATATTATCACTAATTATGAGAAGCACACATGTAAGAGGCTGACAATCAGTTGAACATATACTTGTTTAATTAGTGACACCTAGCGTGCATTTTGTAATCTTTATTTGAATGTGGCAATTAACATTTTTATTTTTAAACCTTTATTTGAATATGGCAACATATCGCGCTCTCCAATATTTCTATGAATAAATCTCTGACAGAGACTATCAGCCAATCACTGTGTGCATAGTTAATGAGCATGCTGACATCACCCATAGCAACGAGGTAAACCCCGCCCCTTACTCTGAGCTTAAGACTTCTCTCTACTCCTTAGTAAGAATTTATCTCAGCAGCTCTGTGAACAGGTTTTAAGAGAAAGCTCTTAGCTGAAAGCTGTGACTGCTGTTCAGGAGAGCTCTCAGTGGTGAGGAGAAATGTTTTGTGAATACGGGCTGATGTTCAGGTGTGATCTGGTTTCAGGTGGAGGTGGAGAACTTCGTGCTGAAGATGGCGGCCGAGTTTCCCTCCAGACGAGACCAGCTCATCTTCCTCATCAACAACTACGACATGATGCTCGGCGTGCTCATGGTGACGCTCCTCACAAGACATGCCGCTAACACTGTGCTAGTCCAGACCGTATCGTGATGTGTGTGTGTGTGTGTGCAGGAGAGAGCAGCGGACGACAGTAAAGAGGTGGAGGGCTTCCAGCAGCTGCTGCTGGCCAGAACACAGGTCCGGAGCACCAGCTCACACCGCCGCTCTGCGTGAGTAACTGTGAGTAACTGTGTGAGTAACTGTGAGTGTGTCGCTGTGTAACAGGAGTTCATAGAGGAGATTCTTTCTCCTCCGTTCGGAGGGATGATTGCATTTGTGAAGGAGAGCGAGGCACTAATGGAGAAAGGGCAACTTGACAAACTCAAAAACGATGAAGGTGAGTGCTGTGTTCACTCTGTGAAGGTTTATGTCAGACTGCTTATCTTGTGTCTTTTATTGTCTGATTCCTTTTTGAGTGTTTTTTTGTTTTTTTTTTGGATAATGGGCTAGTTCTAGGGGTACACGATATTGACAAAAAATACTATCTCGATATTTTCTGGGATTTTATGGATAATGATAATCAGACGATATTTAGCTGAGTGTGTTATTGTGCTGGTATCTTAAGGACTGCCGTGGACAGCTGACTCCTGAAGTTTTTGATATTCTTCATATTCTGTGCGGTGCTCAGTTCACACTGATAGAAATTAATTTTTTCTTAACTGATTTTTACATTTCATGGGCACTTTTACCTTTATAAAGCCATTTTTTTCTAAAAGTGTGCATTATCTTTTGAGTCAAATTCTTACATTTAATCAGTCAATTAGAATAATAAGACATTTGGACTGTTACCGAGCAAATGAAATCAGTATCAACAAAATTCATCTTTGCAATGCAGAGGAAACACAGAAGCTGCGTCTGAAGTAGTATTTAGATGTATTTACACACACGACATGAATGCATTTAACCTGCAATTACAAATGCATAAATAATGCGTTGATATAGTGTTGAATACTGATATTTGAAATGATTTAAATAATAAAAAGATACTTTAAATGTGAAATGCCAGCAGGTGGCAGCGAGCCACTGTTAATAAGTGAGTCATTGCGATTGAACCGAATCATTTAAACAACTGAAACACCGTCATGTTGCTCAGAGACGCTAAACAGCGCTGTGGCTGTGTTTGGGATTATTTTTGTTGGTGAAATTTATCAAAACAGGCAATATGGTGTCTAAAACGCAAGTCTCTTAATTAACTTCTTGTTTATCGAACTGTTGTAAAAAATCAATATCACATTTGTAATCATGGTAATTTTTGGATAAAAACAGCACTCTTCTTGTGAAATTGATTAACTATATGAAGTGGTATAAATATATACATTTTCTGCCCCCTTATCTTGAATTTGTGATAATTATAAATGTATTATAATAGACTGAATCATGCAGTGAAAGAACACACTGTAAATACACACAATAGTCTAGACTTCACGCAATGCAAGTGTGCGCTCTTTAGGTGTTTTGAATGGTTTTTGTAAAATACTCGATAATGTCAAATCACACGTCGTTAAAACAACAATTACGATATTATCGTAGACGATATATGTCACACACCCCTAGCTAGTTCAACGCAAAATAGTGTCATCATTTTCTCATATCATTCAAAACCCATGAACTTTCATTCATCTTTGGATCATATTCTTTCATCTTTTTTGTCAATCATTTGAAAATCCACATCACCAAAATTCTCATGCTTCAAAATTTCCACATGAAATCCATGTGAACGGAGTGCTTTAATCCAAGTTCTCTAAAGAGGCACAGCAGTTTTTTATGATGACTGTATAATATTTCTATGCTTTAATGTAGAGCACATCAAATATGGCAAACAGAAGCTCAAACGCGTTTGCTTGATGAGCCAGCGAGGTTTGAGCTTCTGTTTGCCATGTCTTTATTTGAAGATTTTGGTTCAGTGGATGGACAAAAATGATGAGAGTTTACATTATATTCATTTGTGTTGTGAAGATGAACAGAAGTCTTGTCAGTTTAGTTGATGTCAGTTGTCAGTTGTTGACTTTTTTGTTTAAATGGTTGTATTTTGTGTATTTGTTTATTTTTCCTAATGCTGCAATGATTGACAGTCACCTCAACATTACTGAAACGGTTTATTAAAATGTCACGGTTCAACGCTTGCACTTCTATGCAAAAGTTTGGGATCTGTAAGATTTTTATTATTGCTGTTTCGAAAGAAATTTCCAAAAACCTAGGATGAATAAAATATGAAATATGGCAGTAAATACATTCATAATGTAACCACTGAATTCTGTCTCAGTAAAATGCCGTTCTTTCTGCTCATCAAACAAATCCTGAAAAAAGCAATTATTTTGAATTGGAATTTTTTTTTGAATATTTCACAATATTACAGTTTGTACTGTATTTTTGATCAAATAAATGCAGCCTTGGTGAGCAGAAGGGAATTCTTTCAAAAATGTTAACTTTACGGAGCCCAAGCTTTTGAGTCCTATCGCAATGTTTCCATGAAAAGATGAATGGACCCAGCAGTGAAGACGGAGGTGTTATTGAGCCCCTGTGTGTGTGTGTGTGTGTGTGTGTAGCTCGTATCACGCAGCTGGTGCGGGGTTTCTCCAGCTCGTGGAAGCAGTCTGTGGAGGCCTTGAGTCAAGACGTCATGCGCTCCTTCACCAACTTCAAGAACGGGACCAGCATCATTCAGGTACAGTCTCACCCAGTAAAACATTGACAGATCTGGTGGCTCATAAACGCGCTGACCAACCGATGAACGCTTGTCTTCTCAGGGAGCGCTGACCCAGCTCATCCAGTACTATCATGGTTTCCATAAGGTCCTCTCCCAGCCGACCTTCCGCAGTCTGGCGGTGCGCTCTGAGCTCATAAACCTCCATCATCTGATGGTGGAAGTCAAGAAACACAAACCCAACTTCTGAAGTCAGAAATCAGAACCTGAGAATCAGTGCACATATTCAGAAAACAACATTCATTTTCCTGAGAAGCAAAACTAGGTAAGAAATGAAGAAAATCTGTACTGAGTATCATTAGTCTTGTGTCACTGGCAGATGTTTATTTTTATTTTTACTTACGAATAACAGTGCAAACGATCTTACAATCTTAAACCGTTTTTGCTTATCAGGGAAAAGCAACTTAAAGATGTTTTTTGTTTTTCCTGGAAAACAAGTCATTAAAAGTATGATATTTTGTAGTAAAGGCTGATTTTCAGTCGACGTAAAGGAGTGTTATGAGCATCAATCTTTTTATTTGGTCAGTCTTTTGTTTTTGGTTTGCTGATTATGGGCTCTTTTTTTTCATTAGATGCATTTGTAATTTCTTCTTTAATATGATTTGAATTCTTTGAATGTTTCATCTTGTAAATTCAGTTGCAGCTTCTCTCGATGTTTTTGTGTATGATCTGGTGTCTTTTGGGTTTTCTGACGTCTCTGAAAGTATGTGTGCACTGTTGCTGTATTTAAGTTATAACGAAGAAAAGCATTCCATGTCTCCAAATAAAAGATTAGATTGAAAGTCTCTGAAAATGTTCCCATCATTTTGTCAATCTGTTAAAGCAAAAAAATAAAAATAAAATGAGAGAGGGGAAAGTTTTACTAAAGAGAAAATTGCTAAAAAAAATAAAATAAAAAATGCTAATTTTTACTACAAATTACTAAAAAAAAAAAATTTAATCGTCATAACAAGCCACTTGTATTTAGCTGTAGAAGTTAAAATACCTTAAAACTAACCATTTATTGCTCATTTATGGAGTCTTCATTTAGGAATGCTGATGTTGACCATTTATAAATACAGTGTTGTTTTATTGTGTATATTTCATATGTTGATATTAATAGTATGTGTTGGGTTATGTCTTGCAACTAAAAAAAAAAAAAAAAGCAATGATAAAAATAAAATGGTAAAGAAGCATCATTCATGATACCATAAAATAGTTGTCAAAAACCTGCTAGCAAACTCAAAAAAGATAGTTTACATACTTTGGTCTTAGCACACACACACACACACACACACACACACGCTTGCATCACTGCTTCACCAGTCTAATTAGATCACAACTGTTATGTTACACAATTTAATTTCAGTAAAACTTACAGTCTAATTTACAACATTTACATTCAGTCATTTAGCAGATGCTTTTATCCAAAGCGACTTACAAATGAAGACAATAGAAGCAATCAAAACCAACGATAAAGCAATAAAATGCAAGTGCTATGACAAGTCTCGGTTTACTAATTTCATTTACTAATTTGTTTACAATTTACAAATTACTTTACAAAATTCAGTTGTACTTTCTTAACCGCTAAATACAACATTAGTATTAAATAAATGTGTATTTTTGTATTAACAGACTTCTATTTAAAGCTTCATGCTTTGTTACCATCCTTTATACATGGTAATTCTGTGTGTGTTGTGGAGTTTCGAGAGCACTGTGCCCTCAAAGTCTCCATCATGAGGGCCTCCAATAGAGTCAGTGCTCAAATCTTCAAAGTAATGATGCCAAGCTCCGTCTTTTGTAGGTCCAAACCCAAACACGCTGACCTAAGAGACAGGAATCACTGCTTTAATAAAGCCTTACATTAATGCACACCCATTAATGTTTGTTACACATATTTTACTATGGTATCATTTGCCTTTGTGTTTAAACCATACCTCAGTTATGTTTAATCAGAGGCAGAGTAAAATACAAGCTTAACAAAATTAACTAATTAGTTCGATTTAAACGATGATTTGTATGACTAAATCATGTTTCTTGATGTATGTTATGTAGTTATGGAAGAGCTGGTGGATAAGGGGCAAATGTAATTTGAATGCACCTCATCACAGATGTGCAGGGCGAATATGACTGATATGAAGCCAGTGGAAGGATAGTCTCCGTGACTCTGCAGCCAGCTCTCATAGACATATTTCATAAATGCAGGATGGAGGATCATCACCTCAAAAGAGCAAACAGAACAGTCATATATCTGAAAATGTTTCTCAAGAATAGTTAAGGTTTGCCATTTCTTCACTGAAATAATATCAGTAATTGTGTGTATTGATGTCAATTATGCCTACCTTATTCCTGTCTGCTTTAATTGATGGTTTCACATACATGTATGTCCTATGACATGTAAAAAAAAAAAAAAAAAGTTTAATTCCATCCAATATACAAATATATAATAATAAAGAAAATATAGCTTGTGATGACGTATACACTAAAGCGTTTCGGAAATATGCTCTTCGTTGAATTCATTCTCAAGTTAATTGAGTGGTTTGACTAATCAAAAATGAAAAATGAAAAAGTTTTGTTTTTTTTTTGGAAATTAAAAATGGGAAAATTTCACGATAGGAAATGATGTCACAGGGTGCGGTCCTCTCCACCTTCTGCTGAATGCTGCCCAACTCGTATTTTCAGAGCCCGTAATGTAACATTAAACCTATGAAAATGCTGTAAAAAAAGAATATGGCTCCGTAGTTTCATCATGTTACAATCTTGCAATGACTGTCTTATTGCAGTGACTCACCTGTCATAGTTTAATGAGTGGGTAAAAAATAGAAATGTTGTATTAATGACATGAAGCGACCCGAGGTTAGCTGCTCTGAAAACAGATGAGCGCACATATCCTGCATACAGCTCCCAATCGGGGCGAAGTTTGGAGGATTTTGCCCACCATGCTCATTTTTTCTTGTCTGCGTTTGACATAGAATGCAAGGCATACTACATACAGCTACTACTAAGAAATTGCTGAAGTTTCTTTCTGTTAGTGTGGCAACAGCACCGCTTAACCCCACGCACACTTTTATATTTAGTTATATTGAGTTTCAGTTTAATTCGTTGGATATTTTAACCTGGTTTAACAGGGGCTTCTGTGGAGACCGGAACACAACAGCATCTAAACTGAAGTCAGAATCCATCATGGATTATACAGGAAAAGGGTGGATAATCCAAGTTATTAGCATGAACATGAATGCAAATTTTAGCTGTTGGTGGTGCTAGAAGGTTTAAGTTACAGACTCCAGAAAAGAGAAAAGAGATGGTCTTCATCCCTCCTGGGGTGGTGCCGCTTTTCTCTCTAGAAATATGGCACATAGTCTTAGAGTTCGTACTTGACTAACTGGGGTCCAGGTCAGGAAGCAGACAGACTGGCTAAACCGACCGTCTGCCAGTCAAGTCAAGTCAAGTCACCTTTATTTATATAGCGCTTTTAACAATACAGATTGCGTCAAAGCACTTAACAGTAGCAAATTGAAGGACAGAGTGTCAGTAATGTATAATAATAAGATTAAACACTCAATTTTCAGTTAAGGGCATCTCACTATTGAATTCAGAGATGTCATTGTCTAGCTCAGTTTAGTTTAAATAGTATCTGTGCAATCAAATTGACGATAATCGCTAGAAATTAAGTGTCCTCAACTGAGCAAGCCAGAGGTGACAGCGGCAAGGAACCAAAACTCCCTCCGCGACAGAATGGAGAAAAAAACCTTGGGAGAAACCAGGCTCAGTCGGGGGGCCAGTTCTCCTCTGGCCAGGATATTATTGTTTATTTATTGTTTA
>JAFVLL020027739.1:0-13106 GCA_021397915.2 Tor tambroides
TGTTGAGATAGTGAATTGGTGGGTTTTTGTTAAATGTGAGCCTAAATCATCACAATTAAAAGAACCAAAGACTTAAACTACTTCAGTGTGTGTGTTCATTGAATTTATTTAATACAGGAGTTTCACAATTTGAGTTGGAATTACTGAAATAAATGAACTTTTCCATGACATTCTAATTTATTGAGATGCACCTGTATGCTCTAAAATTGACCTTTTATTCAGGGAGCAGAGAGAGCAGAGGAAAGTGATCGGCAAACACACTGTGCGTCTGGATGCCCTCGAGCAACAAGTGACTGATTTACAAGACCGCAGCAGACGCAGTAATATCCGCCTGCTAAGACTACCTGAAGGGGCCGAGAAGGATGACCCAATTGGCTTTCTGAAACGGTCACTGCCGATCTGGATCCCATCACTTGCGGGCAGAGATATCGAGATCGAACGCGTGCATCGAGTTTACTCCAGAGCTTCAACGGATCACTCCAAACCGCGAGTGTTTCTCTTCAAACTGTTACGCTACAACGACAGGAATTTGATTCTTAATGAAGCAAGATGTTGCGGTTCTGTGAAAGCGAGTGATGGTGCGATGTTGAGCTTTTTCCCCGACTTCTCTCCCGTGACGGCAAAGAAGCGGAGTTCCTTCAGCACAATACAGAAGGAACTGAAAGAGGCAGGTCTGCAGACCTTTCTTCAGTATCCTGCTACTCTGAAGATCTTCATGAAACACGGCGAGACCAAACTAATGCACTCACTGGACGAAGCACGTCAATTCCTGAGCTCCATTCCCACTCCTCATTCTCCCGGGATGGACGTGGCATAAGGGTTTGATAATACCGAGTGACTCAACTTCTGATTTGCTAATCTAGATCTTCATGTGACAATCGTCTACTGGCAGTTTCTTCGTGTAAGCTAGGAAACTTGGTATCACTAATGAACAGTTTTCAATATACATAATGCAATTATTTATGTTTGTTTCCTCGTTATGGAAAGTATACAGTAAAGTATAAAGTTTTTTGTTTTTTTTTACCCCACTTTATTACTTGTATAAATTTGAAGTTATTCTGTTCTCTTATAATAGGGCTAATGGTGGTGTTCTGAATTGTACTGGCTGTCATGTTACTGTCACTGATTAAGACAAGGGAGGGCGGTTTTCACCCCAGTCTGTAAAAGTTTTATGGGGTGGGTTTTCTTTGTTAATGGGTTTTTAAAGGCAGAATTGAGTTAATTCATTTGCAGTGGTATAACTTTCTCTCATTTCTTCAGTTCACTTATTTGTTTGATAGTAATGACTGAAATTAATATAATAAGTTGTAATGTCAATGGTTTAAATGGCCCCCATTTAGAACTGCTGTGACGAAAAAAGGTTGACATTGCTTTGATCCAGAAAGCTCATTTGTGGAAGGATGATGTTCATAAATGCAATAATAAATATTACGAGGTGGTGTCTTTTGCTGCGACTGACAATAAAACTAAAGGTGCTTTGATAACTGTTTGAAGAGATTTTAATGTTTCCATTTTAGACAGAAATGGTGATAATGCTGACAGAATTGCCTGTTCATCCCTTGTGAAAAGTAATTCTCCCCACTGATAATTCTGTTGTTTCTGCTTCAGTTGTTTGCTCTTTTCTCCTCGAACAATCATGCAGACCATTGTCCATAACAACTATCTGGTCTAAGGATATCAGTGGTGACTTACAAACTTTGTTTTCTGATCGGATTTGGGAGACAATCACATCATCCTCGAAGAGCCCAGATCATTGGATGATCCATTTGAAATTGCTGCATGGACTTTGTCTGCCCCCTTTGGGGCGCTTCTGTGTGCATGTATCACCTTTCCCAAATTGCAGTTTATGTCCACGGGGTGCACTCGGTGCATGTTTTTTTTGTTTTTTGAGTCGTTTTGTTTCTTCTTTTTGATGTGTAGTTTTTGTATCACTGTATGTTTTCTTTTTTTTTTTTTGGTGTGTGTTTGAGTTTGCCTTTAAATAAAATAAAAAAGAATTGTTCACAAAAAAAAAAAAAAAAAAAAAGCTTGTCGAATGCAACATCACCAGTTTATTATCTATATAAAGTGCAACATTTGGGTTCTGGAAGTAAAAACTTAATTTTCTCCGTAGCGAAGTTGATTTTTAACAGTATCTGATAAAAAGACAGACCTGTTGTGAACTCCGAGGTTGATAATCCTTTGTAATGTGGAGATCAAAATTGGACTGAAAATTTGTACTGTGGAGAACAATCCATTAATTTGAACAAAAAACTTTATCTTGTAGAACACAGTGATCAAAATTAGAGAACAGTAACCACTGTAAAACAAAAGATGATTACAACTAAAATTTTGGAGTGTAACAGCTGTCAAAAATTAGTAGGAAGTGTAGAGGCTCTTGCTTTGAATGACTTGCACATCTGTGGCTGCAGGACATTAGTTTCTCACACTGTGCTGGTGTGATCTTTGTCCACACTTCTTCCAGTCTCTTCCATAGTTCAGTAACTGTAGTGGGTTTCTCGTCAAGGATTTTGAGTCAGGTTTAGATCAAGACTCTGGGCCCGCCATTTCATTATTTCAATTTTCTTAACTTCAAGAAACTGTTTTACTCATTTTGCAGTGTGACAGGGACATTGTCTTGCATGGAAATTGCAGGCTGACAGGTGCAGCTGAAGGAGGTTCTGATAAACATTTGCATTCACCTGCCATGTAGCTGTATAAAAGTCCCAACTGCTGCTGCAGAAAACATCCCCCAAACCATGACACTTCCTACTCCACCTTTCACTGACTTCTTTAAGAACTTGGGGTTCAGTCTTTCTCCAGTTTGACACCAAACATAATGTTTCCCTTCGGACCCAAATAAATTAAACTTGCTCTCATCATTAAAGTGAACTTTGGACCAGTTCACCTCTCTCCACACAACATGCTATTCAGCAAAGCTGACCCTAGCCTTTTGATATTTTCTTCTAATGAGAGGCTTGGTCACTGCTGAGTGTGCTTTCAGTTTGGCTTCTCTTAAACATGTCGAGAGAAATCCTTACCCTGTCCCCGCTGAACTGGCGAGCATTTTCAGCTGCAGCGTTGTTCAGATTCCCCATTATTGTGCATTTATAATTAATAATAATAATAATAATAATAATAATAATAATTCGTTACATTTATATAGTGCTTTTCTAGGCACTCAAAGTGCTTTACATAGTAAGGGGGGTATCTCCTCATCCACCACCAGTGTGCAGCATTAACATGGATGATGCGATGGCAGCCATATTGCGCCAGAACGCCCACCACACACCAGCTTATTGGTGGAGAGGAGACAGTGATGAAGCCAATCAGTAGATATTGGGATTGTTAGGAGGCCATGATGGTCAGAGGCCAATGGGCAATTTGGCCAGGATGCCGGGGTTACACCCCTACTCTTTTTCGAAGGACATCCTGGGATTTTTTATGACCACAGAGAGTCAAGACCTCAGTTTAACGTCTCATCCGAAGGACGGTGCTTTTTACAGTATAGTGTCCCCATCACTATACTGGGGCGTTAGGACCCACACAGACCACAGGGTGAGCACCCCTGTTGGCCTCACTAACACCTCTTCCAGCAGCAACCTAGTTTTCCCAGGAGGTTTCCCATCCTGGTACTGACCAGTCTCAACCCTGCTTAGCTTCAGTGGGCAACCAGTCTTGGGCTACAGGGTGATATGGCTGTTGGCATTTGTCTTACATGGACGACTAGCCTTTCTGTGGGACTTGAATTAATTAGCGTAACTGTAAAGCTGCAATATTCGAGAAATCACAAATTTGGAATGACCAACTGCAACAACTAAACGGGTCATCCTTCATCTGGGATCCTTTGGCCTTCATCTGGACAACCTCCTGTCACAGGGTTTCAGTCACCTCAAATCAGCCTCCCATCTTGCAGTCTCAGTGAAAACTGGAGGAATTCTTCCAGTTAAATTGTATTTGTCATATAATTAAAGAAAATAGAATTCGATGCCAGATTAACACCAATAACTTGGAGATATCTGTAAGTGTTCTCTAATTTTGATTAGACTTCTTTTTCAAATATCTTATTGAAGGTTTTTTTTTTTTATACTGTGCTTCAGAATGATAAAATAATAAACCTAATAACATTTATTTATGCTTAAAAATTGCCCTTCTACTCCTGTTAGGATAACTTCAAATAGGAGTAAACAGATGACCTTGAAATTTAAGAAACTATAGGTTGTTCTGTAATTTTGATCTCCACTGTATATGTTTTTGTTGAACCAGTTCGCATGAATTCAACTTATCAAAATACTTGATTAATGTCATTCGCAATTCATGGGATTGTAGTTCTTTCCCTCACTAAAGCCCTTAAGTCTTGTCCGATTTTTTATTTATTTATTTATTCATTCATTTATTCATTCATTCGATTTCGATTCTTGATGATTTATGGAGATTTCTCTGCATCATGGGTAATGTAGTTTCGTTTCTCATCAGGAGTCCTGCCGTTATATCCGATTAAAAAAAGTAGAAACACGGGCTGATGTTTTCAACAGAAAGATAAACCATAGATTAACAACCTTGTAGCTCACAGTAGGTCTGTCTTTAAACGTTTGTAAGTTATCGTTCAAAATCAATTCCCATATATGGAGAATTGAACTCCTCATATGGAGAGTTTTTACTTCCGGAATCTGACTGTTGCACCACGAAAAGTTCTGGGCTGCTTTTCCCAAATGCATCGTAAGCTTAAATACATCAGTTTAGGTTTACGATTTAGTCTACGATCAGTTTAGGCTTACGATTCTTTTTTTTTATTTATGCGTTTTGCAAACGCATACATATCTATCTATGCTTCGGATGGCGCTGGAAAGCGGAAGTGACGTGCCAAAGCCGGTTAAAGCAGTTCTTCACGTTGCCGAAGTGTACAGTTTTAGACATTGTGGCTGTTTGTACCTCACTTTTTTTCTGAAAAAATGGGTGACCCCTTTGCCAACTATACTTTACGACTTCAGGAACAGGTCAGCTTTGTATTAAAACGTTAAAAAGTTTAGACGTTGTGTTCATATGTTCATGTGTTTTTCGTGCTCTGACGTAACGTTAGGACACTGAAGCACGCATATAGGTCTTACAGTTATGATGATTATTTTGTTTAATTCAGCTCAAAACTACAACCTGTGTAGGTGTTTTTGTAAATGAAGATAAATCATGGCATACAGTGCTGATGCTGTCGTAATATCTAGTGAACTGGTTGTTGTTACATGCAGCTTTTTAGAGATCTGGTTTAATGAACAAAAATGTTTATATTGGCATCATGAAAATTATGTCCACGTCTTCAGTCCGGTAAAATATTACTAACAATATAGAATGTATTACATTTACTGTATAAAAATATATAAAATATTTCACACCAAAAAGACACGTGCGTTTTGAAAGTTTTGAGCATGTTGGTAATTTAGAGGCCTTAGAAATTCATGCATCAAATATGATACAGCATGCTTTAAATGGAAAGAACCCTGCTATCCCTGAGCAATAAGCCTATGGATAGGGTACAGACTGGTAACGTAAAGTGAAACAAAAAAAGGGCTGTGTACAGTAAAAAAAAAAAAAAAAAAAACTATGCCATTCTGATGTGTAGTTATGACAAAATCCATGCCATTGTTAGTTTGAACTTTGAAGTATTTCCTTGGAACTAAGGTATGCAGTATCTTATGTTTAAGGTGTTTGTCCTTGGCCTATTTCAAATTTTCTGTGGTTTTAATTTGGCATCCAGGAAGGAGAAATCAAGTTGCTCCAAGATGAAATAGAGAGGCTGAGAGATCCACAGGAGCTGAACTTCACGTCTTCACAGCTGGATGAGTTGCGGGAAGAGAATTCTCGTCTGAAGTATCGCCTCGACATTCTGAAAAGAGTGAGTGTGATATGCTTTTCTTAATGAGATGATTGCAATCTTGTGTGGCAGAGTTTGACCTCTGCAAAGACAGTCATATGTTAAGTCATATCATAAATTTTACACATTAAACTACTATCAGTATAGTTTTACTGAAAAATTACGCTGTTTGTGGAAATATTCCAATAGACTGTTCTGTAACGCTCGTCTTTGCAAAGCTTTATTACCTTGTAATAGGATCACAAATCAATCTGCACTGAAATGATGCATGGTAGCATCAGTTATTGGCCGAGATTAGAGATTTTTCATTCATTAATATCTGGTAACACTTTACAATAAGGTTCATTAGTTAACATTAGTTAACAACATTAGTAAACATGAACTAAGAATGAACAATACTTCTACAGCATTTATTAATCTTAGTTAATGTTAATTTCAGCATTTACTAATGCATTATTAAAATCACAAGTTGTGTTTGTTAACATTAGTTAATGCACTGTGAACTAACATGAACAAACAATGAACAACTGTATTTTCATTAACTAACATTAACAAAGATTAATAAATAGTGTAATAAATGCATTGTTCATTGTTTGCTCATGTTAGTTAATACATTAACTAATGTTAACAAATGACACCTTATTGTAAAGTGTTACCTAATATCTGTTGATATTGGATATTAAATTATGTGTGCTGAGTTAGTTTTGTGTTACTTATCACATTTGTGTTATTTTTTGCAATCAACTAATGCTCACTTAATAATTTAAACACTGTTGAATGCCATCTTCAGCAAATCTCAAAATGAATATCCTTTTTTCGTACTCTACATTACAATGCTGTGATGCCTAAATTCACTGTAACATTTAAAATGATTGATTTTATTAAATAAAAATTAAGTTAAAATGGGAATTTTTTATTTCATAATATTATTTCCACAAAATTTGTGTTAAAAGTTCACCTTTTTATAAAAAAAAAAAAGAAAAAAAAAGCAAGATTTCAGTATATGGTCTTTTTGGACTAGAGAGGAAATTTTGGGTTGTTAGCACTACAAATTGACATTTACAAAAGGAGAATTAGTTTCCTAATGACCTGATTTCTTTAATTTAACTTTTTGTTACATTGTTTGAATATCTTAAGATCTTGAATCAAGAACACGTGTGTGTCTTTTTTATTGAATCAGAGATTTGATTAAACAATTCGGCGGTGTTGTTATTGTAAACTGGCTTACACATATGTGCATAATGTCAGCAACTCACTCATCAGAATCCTTGGTAATCCTCTGCAAACTTCGACAGTTGGTTGAGCTGGCTTATTTGGTTCTTTTCGAGTGGAACGTGCTACATCGGAGGTGCGTCGTGCATCAACTACCCGGAACTAAAGTTTGATTCAGTTTGATTTGTGAACCGGATCGACTGGTTAATTCTTGAGAAACGGCTCAAAAAATAATTGATTCAAGAATTGGACATCACTATTTCTTGTTTACAACTCTCTGCTGCCTGCCTTGTAGACCTTGCTTTGTTTGCCTGGATATGTATTCTGATTGTTTGCTGCCTATCTGTGATTATGATTATTGTTTGGTCTGCATTGCTGTTATGGATGCACCGAAATGAAAATTCTTGGCTGAAGCCAAACAAAATGAAACACTGGGCCGAACACGGTTCTTCGTGTTTTTTTTCGTGTATTTTGCCAATTTTTTTAACCATTGCATGCAATGAAATACCCAAATTCAGCTTTTTACTGTTTTTTTCGTGCTTTTCAAAGAAAAAATCAATTACAAAACAACTATTTAAAAATATTTAGGGTAAACGTACCTATTAAGCTCACCAAAATCTACATTGAGACATTTTTAGTGCACAAGATATTGGTTTCAGTACAAAAAGTTATGTTAAAATAAAATATTAATCTCTCACACAAAAATATTTAATTTTATTTTAAATGAAAAGCATTTCAATTAAGAAATACATCATTAAATTCAAAAAGTCTGGCTGTGCTTAATGGGTACATTTTTGTACATTTTTGTAAGCCCAGTAAGCTCACATCATGTTTTATTAAAAATTCTTGTTTATTTTAAGGAAAATTTTTAAAGAATAATTGTAAAAATATATATTTTTTGAAGGTACAAAGTCAATCACAAAAAAACAGAACACTAAAATCAAGCAACAAGGCATTCAAGTCGATCAGTTATATATTCATAATGAAGTGTCATCTAAGCACATTGCAACGTTTATAGTAGTCCACATTCAGCAAAGTAACACGTTCAAAAATCAAATAAAACAAACCAATAAAACATTTAATTCATGGGGATGAACACAGAAACTAGCCTCATTGTGAAACCTCTTTTTGGATATCAGTAGAAAGTTTACATTCGTATTCACCAGCCCCAATATATCCACTGGACTCGACAGATTCGTGAGCACTGCCCATTACGGTGTCCATTTGTTTCCTCACTTGCTTTGAATCGGTCACATTTTCTCTTGGGTAGATGTGAAGTATACTAGGGTGTTTAAGATTACACACTTTGCATGAAAGGCAATTTCTACAATCTTTGCTGGTGTGCCCTGTACACATGCAGCCAAAACAAATGCCATTCTCTTTTAAGAACAAAATCTTTTCACCATGACTCCTCTTTTCCAATTGAGGGCACAATTCCAAAGTGTGTCCACATTTGCAAAACAAACAACTCTTGTTGCTGAGTAAAACTGTTTCTTTTCTATTATTTCCAGTTTCTGATGCTTTAGTTTTAAGATGAAACTGAGACTTTCCTTTGTTCACTGATTTACTTGCTGTTAACGTTGGGACATCCTGTATGTTTGCAAAAACTGGATTGGTCATTATTTTTACTTGTCTTTCAACAAAGTTAACACTGTCGCTGAAGGTAGCTCTTTGATTTACAGCTTCCTGCAGTTCACAGACCTCTGATCTCCATTTTTCCCTTAATTTGTATGGTAATTTTTTCACTACAGTCAACATATTGGAGGCTGTATCAATTAGTGGTCGACCGATATATCACCAAGGCTGATATATTGGCCGATATTTGGCATTTTTCAAATATCGGCATTGGCCGATAAGTTTTTCTGTTTGGCCGATGCGTTCGAGGCATCATGAGTTATTTCTCATTTGCCATCAGCATTCAGCAAATACGCATTTATATCATTTAAACAAATCTTTGAATGACTAATGAACATTTAATTTCACAAACCTTGCAAACTTAGTCGAATCCAGTTGTGAGATCTTTTGAAGTGTGCATTTGTATCCTGCATGATCGCGTGTTCTCTGCGTGACGGTCGGTCCGTGCAAATTGAATGCGGACAGGAGGAAATGCGCGATTAACAAACTTTAAGCTCGTGATTTCAAGCTATGCTGTGCTTTATGCATTTGCCCACTGTCATTTTCATGTCATTTTCACTGTGTGCTGTATGTAAAATGACTGTTACCTTGGCTTTATTTGAACAATATGATTCCCAATGCACACAGACTTCCCAGAATACTGAGTGCCCTGTTAGTTACAGTGTTTACTTCCTTTTTAATTATATTTTTATTAAATATTTTTTGTGAAAAATATTTTGTCATCTAAAGTATAAGTATGTTTATTTTACACATTTTTAAAATCCATTTTCAAATGATTTCAAATTTTTTAAATATTAATTAAAGGAGTCCTATTATGCTTTTTCACTTTTTGAATTTTAGTTAGTGTGTAGTGTGTATGTTTGGGCATAAAACGATCTACAAAGTTGCAAATCTCAAAGTCCACTCCAAAGGGAGATATTTAGTTTTTAAAAAAATCCCTTTTCAAGAACTACAACGAACGGCTCGTTTGGACTACAAAGTTGTTTTCCTGTATTTGTGATATCACAAATTGTAAATCCTGCCTATGGAAATTCAAATAGTTGGCGGGTGGGGAGAATGCTTGGTTGAGCACTGCACGTTTCAAAATCGAAACCCAGTGCGGGTGTTTTTATATCACTGTATTTCTGATGGAAACCAACTGTTTTCAGAAAATTTTGGATGTCATTTTTATTTCATCTTGTATGTAATGTCTGATAAAGCAGCGTTTGTGAGCGGAGCGGTTTTGTGTACAGCCTTACTGGGGAAACCTCGAGCTCTCCCGCTCCAACAGCGCCTCCTGCTGGCAGAGAATTAATTTGAATATATATATATTCCGCAACAAATAGTGTCTATGGTATAAATAAATTTAAATGTTTAACGGTTTCACTGCAATTCATGTTATAATGTTAGAATTAAAGAACAATAAACATAATACATGTTACCATTGCACTTATCTGTACATAGTCAATGCAGTTATTTTTAAGCTGTTGTTGACATCCTATCTAAAACGTGATTTAGCCACAAAAAAACAAAAAAAAAAAACAATAACATTACCACTTTAATATGTCTTGCAATATCCGTGCATGCAAAGGTTCTTCACGATCCTCTTGTTCAATATTCTTGAGGTCTGAATTGATATGGCAATATTGACAAACTTGCTGTTCTGGCGAGGGGCGGGGCAATACTGAAACGCCGTCTAAGCTGTTCGCCAATCACAACGCACTGGGACAGCTAACCAATCACAACACATTTAGTTTTTTGGAAGACGGGCCTTCATCGAAACCCGGAACTAATCGAGCCGTTTGTGTCAGGCTGGGGAGAGAGGTATTGTAATAATGTAAATTATGTGAAAAATAATGCGATTTTCGAACCACCAAGCATGAGAGCATGTTCTAGTACACCCCCAAAACAAAATCAAGACTTTGTAAAAGAGCATAATAGGACCCCTTTAAAATAAATAAAATTATATCGGCCATCGGCCACCTTTCTTTCCAAGATATCGGCATCGACATCGGTGCCAATCGACCACTAGTATCAATCTCACGCAAATACCAAGCGCCAACCTCCCGGTCTTTCTCTTGAAACCAACACGGAAGTGACTAAAACTGCAATTCATCGACTGGCCGCTAGAGGCTGCCTCCAAAGGGGAGTCAGTCCCATAGACCTCCCATGTTAAAATTCCCAACTTTACAGCAGAAAAAAATGTTCACCGCCTGGTACAAAAAGTGGTTTTGGTCCATATAGGTAATTTTGCACTTCATGACAACTGTGAGGGGGTGAATTAATTATTTTATTTATTTATTTATTTTTTTTTTTTTAGAACTCATCCGTTTAAATTATATTAAGCCTTAAAGTGCATCATTAAGGGTGTGGCCACTTGAGTGACAGGTGGATTGCCGCTCTGCTCCACAAAAGGCAAAAGACCATAACTCGCTAGAGTGTGAAACTTAGAAAAATGGCTTTAAATTTTTTAATTTGTCCAGAAATATTAATTATAGGTAGAACACTGGAAATCTGTCAATTAAATGTTTTAATGAAAATGATCTCAAACTTGAGATTTACTGCTATTTTGAAGTTATTGTACTCTGCCTTTGCACTGTCTGCAAAAAGTGAGATGTCATGCCAAGGCAAAAGGCAGTAACTTCCACATTATATACAATATTTGGATGCTGATCACCATTTACAGAATCATTATAGTAACATCTGTATAAAATCTAGTGATCACTCTCTCATAGGCTATAACATATAACATATATAGTAATGTGATAATTACTGTATATGCTAACAACCAGACAAAAAGTTAAATGTGAGTGGATACCGTTTTGCTGCCAATTTATTTGCAATGTTTGCTAACATTAAAGGATGCTAGACGTACTTAGCCTATTGTTTTTACATCGAATTGAATGAAAATAGCCTAATCTATAAGAACGACTTGTGGATTGATGTGAACGCCAGCAGGAATAATGCTCAGAATGATTGTGAATTAAACATCTCTGATGACGTTCATTGCAATGGATTTTACAGGTTTACGAGTTACAAGAAAAGGAAGGAAAAGGATTTAATTGCGAACAGTTACTGATTTTATGTGTGCTACGCTGTCACGGCATTCGAGTTCTCTCACGTGCAGAAGTGTGCAGCCCCAGACTGACAGCTGGCACTGAGTGAATAATCTGCATTATAAAAAAAAAAAACTTTAAAGATTATTTACGATTACTTATTGTTGCCAAGTTATCTAGTCGTTGCTTGTTTACAGTGCTGTTATATAGAGCAATTTGTTAGATCGCGTTCTAATTTGTTTAATGAAGTGCCGACAGATATATGAAGGTACACAAGTTACACCGTAATTTAAACGTGGCAGATTTTAATGGACAGTAAAACAAAGGCAGAATACGTATAACTCCAGGATGGCACAGTAATATTGACGAATGGCTAAACAAATGCAGAGCACCGTAACTTAATTTGAGCGTTCCAAAACAAAGCCAAAGAGGGCTTTTTCTTCAAGATACTTATACACATGATAAAGGAGGTCATGAATGTCCCAAAATTATCAATAACTAATTTTTGACCAAAAACGAAGTACCGAAACTACCAAACTACCATCGAGCTAGGTGGGCGTGGCTTCAGCAACCAGGCACCTCAGCTTCACCAACCAGGCACCTCAGCTTCACCCACGTCCCGCCTTATTGCCCATTTTCGATTATCCGGGAGTGACGCGCTGCCAAGATGGCGGCTGTTGGCTCCGCCCACTTTAGGCTTTAAAAATCTTCATAAACCAAGAGTGACATCATGGACACTACGTCCATGTTTTTTTTACAGTCTGTGGCAAATACTGAATATTTTCCATGGAGTTACAACAGCTTCTTAGGAACAAACTATAATCTTGTAAAGCTTTGAGATCTTCACTTTTGATATTTGCCCATGAAAGAGCCTTTTCCGTATAGGCAGACACATACTGGTTGCCAAAATGCTCTTGTAGTAAAGCTTTGGCCCTTAATCAGAATCAGAATCAGAATGAGCTTTTATTGCCAGGCATGTTTACATATATGAGGAACTTGTTTTCGTGATAGAAGCTTCCACAGTGCAACAGAATGACAGTGACAGAACAAAAAACACATTGTTTACACAGAACAGAGATTGTAGGTAAGACGTCAAAATCGTCTTCCATTGCGATGTCCTGTACGTCTAAATATGTTTAGATCTTCACAGTGAAAGGTAACACTTCAGAAATCTCTGTGTAAACAATGAGTGACGTATACGCGCGAGAGATCACTTCCGGCGCTTGCGCAGACTAAGCCAGAGCGCGCGCACACACGTCACACAGCAGATGCGTGCCCGCACTTAGATCACTTGGACATGGTTGTGTACAAGAGGTAAAAAACGATATAAATACTGTTCATTTTCTCACACAAACCGCTCGTTTCGTGTCTTAGGCCAT